>APFE031509135.1:31210-75105 GCA_000404065.3 Pinus taeda | reverse complement strand
GGGCTCGTAAGCTGATGAAGTGAAGGTGTACTATATGTACTTAAGCAACCTTTTAGAGCTTTTTGTCGTTTGGGTGTTGTTTGTGGTTAATTTATCTTCCTAAGATGGAGTGATGTATTTATAAACAGATGAGTGATGGTGTGTGTAAGGTGAATTCTAGATGAGTGAAGGTGTGTGATTAGTGGTTTCTAACTACTTGTTGAAAAGGAAAACTTGAAGGAAATAAATGAATTAAAATGAATTGAAAGCAAAGAACACTTTTTAATGGTATTAGACACCATTCATGCTGCTGCAAATAAAAGGTAAGAAAATCACTTAAAAGACCAATGATAATGTTTATCTCTTCCTAACTCTCTGCCTTTAACACATAGTACTGTGTAAGACACGATTAGGAAGTAGCTAAAGATAAGTCTAAGAAATGATAAAAATGAGAAAAATCTACTTTAAAGACTAGTTATAATGTTTTGCTCTTTCTAACTCTCTGCTTCTAGCACATAGTACTGTGTAAGACACGATTAGAAAGTAGTTAAAGATTAGTCTAAAAAGTACCCCAAAGCTGGCTGCAAGTTATTAGTATTCTGATCTCTAAAAGATAGACAATTTATAATAAAGAGACCATTCATATGTTGGCAGACAGATTTGAGAAATAAAACTAAAAATCAGCTATGAAAATAAAGTAAAGGCAACAACTTTGAATCTGTCAACTGAAACTACCACTAGATATAAAGCAAATACATAAACACACGAGCAATCCCGGGTTAAAAACCTGCAAAAGAACAATGCTGATCAGCTTAAAATAAAGGCTGGAAATGAAATAACACGAAAGTAAATTACGATGTACATGTGTCAAGAAAAGGAAATGCTAAATGGAAATAAGGAAATGCTGAACATAAAATACTATACAAGGCTAACATGAATAGGGGCCCTCCATTCATATAACCCAAAGAAGACTCAAGGTATTGAAAACTTCAGAACATCACTGCTTCTATTACTCCATGTGCAGAAAATTGCAGTCAAGAGTGCTAGAACAACACTATTAAAACAGAGTCTGGGAATGCACTAAAATTATAACAAGTTCATAAAACACAGCAACTAAAAAGTAACATAAGCGTACGCAAACGCAAGTTTTTATAGGCATCTGAAAGATATCCTAATGCGTACAGCTAAAACTGAAAAATAAACTAACTGTCATGCGTAATTAAGGTTCAATAACACGTCATAAGCCTGCGTGGATGAGCTGGAGGTTCTGGTTGTTATGGGCATTGAATCCAGAGTTGGATTATGTCCCCCACAACTCGCGTAACACGGACAAGTCACCGTTTGAACTGAAGTGACCCAATAGCTTACGCATCACCGTTAAGCTGCCTTTGTTGACCGTAACTTGACCCTTGTTGACCGGAGGTACAGATGACGTGGATGGCTGAACAAATAGCACAGGAACCTCAAGCACCTTGATTCCTAAGTGCCCATGTGGCTCATTTGGCAAAATGACATGTGGAACCTTGAGATTAACAAAAAGGCTGCGGGATCATCAGATGGCTGCGGAATCAGCAGATGGCTGCAGAATGCCTGTAAATATGTCAAAATCTAAACAAAACAGTCACACATTAGCAAAGCTCACTTGATCATGCTTAATGACATCTAATGTAATGATCTGGGTGGTTTTATATTGAAAATGGCAAAAGAGAGAGGTAAGTGATGAAAAACAGTAGGTAATAGTGGATGATGAGGTGTAAGTTAGAGGCTCTACACTACCTCATGTATCATCTTCTTAGAGATGATCTCTGCTCTTATTTAGATAAGTCAAAGTGTTGACTTCTGTTGTATATGTACTATCTCTCTGTCTCTGCCGAACTATTGAAGAACATATAAGAAGAATTGATCAAGGGTTTCCCCACATTGGGGTTTGTCCTTGGCTAGCGCCACATCTTGTGTCCTCTTGTCTTGGCTTGTCTTTTGCGATTGCTAATCTGGAAAAGATGTTGAGCTAACTATGAAAATTGAAATAAATTGCTCTAAGCATAGAACATACCTAAACTTAACATGGTATCAGAGCTGAGATGAAGACAAAGTTCAAGCAAGAGTGAAAGAACAATCACCGAAGATAGTTGGGAAAGGACAAAAGGCTCAATGGATTCCTCATCCCTCTTCAAATTCATCAAGGGTGAAGTCGAGAATATTATCAGAGTGGCACAGCGGAAGTTTCTGATGGCCTACCTAAAGATCACTTCAATGGGAAGTCCGAATCTAAAGGTGGAAGGAAAGGTAGATGCCTTGCTTGCAATAAGTTCGACCATTATGTGAAGGAGTGTCCAAATGGTAAGGACACATGACTTGATGATGATAACAATCATTCCAGGGTCATCTTCAATGATCGAAGGAATGACAGGTAATCAAGGAAATGGCCGACTCTTCAAAGAAATCAAAGCACCCCAGGTATGAAGAATCAAAAGTTGTTCTTGATAAGATAAAGAAGCATTATCTTATATTGACCCTCTTCTTCAGACTCTTTGGGAATTTAGCTTATTGATTGCAGTGCTTCAAGGCACTTCATCAGATAGAAGGGTGCTCTCTCTAGTTTGGTAGAGATGGAAACAATCGTGGGATTATACTTGGTGTCAATGCCACCTATCTCGGAAAGGATGTAGGGAATGGTACCCCTCAATTGAATGAGGGTAACTCGATTCATTTACAAAAATCTCTTTTATGTGCTTGATTGCAAGAAGAACCGGTGTCCATTTCGACAATGGAAGTCAAAAGTTTCAAGGTGACATTCATCAATGGAAAGCACCAGAGATATGCTTATTATGGGGCCTGCTTGATGTGAGTCAAATGGTGACTGGGATGCCTGAATTCAAGAAGAGCATGAAGGTACATGTTCGAGATGTACCGAAGGAAAATCTTACAAGGGGACCATTCCCCTCATGTAGCAGGTCCACAAGTTTGGAACAACTCGAGGGGTTTGAGATTCATGATCAGGAATCCCATGTATGTAGGTGGAAGAGAACCCTCTATGGCTTGAAGCAAAACACCCCGGGCTTGATATGAGAGGATTGATAACTGTTTGATGAAGCTGAGATTCACTAGAAGTGAAGTCGATCCAAACCATTGCTAAAAGGTTGTGGGTGATATAGACTGCTCACACTGGCACCTTTTGAGGACGACCTCTTTCTAATAGGTGCAGACCCTCTCATTTGCAAAAGTAAGAGGGAGTTGGATTCCGGATTTGGAATGGTGAACTGCAAGCCCATGACTACCTCGATAGAGCTTAACTTTCAGAAGTTATGTGGTAGGGATGCCGAACTTGATTTGAGAAATGCCTCTGAGTTTCATAAACTCATTCTAGCATTGATGTACTTGGTGAACTCCTGTCCGGATATATGTTTTGCAGTTAGCATGTTAAGCTCATATATGGTTGAGCCTCACTGGATTGGTGCCAAGAATCTTCTGAGATATCTTTGGGGCACAATCTCTCATGGATTGAGATACACTGTTGGAAATGTGAAGCTGCATGATTATTCGAATGTTGACTGGGCAAGCAGTGTGGAGGATTGTAAGAGCACTTCTGAGTGCTGGTTCTCTTTGGGTTCTGCTACGATATCCTGGATGAGTCGGAAGCAGAAGTCGGTTGCCTTGATCACTGTTGAGATCGAATACATAGCTACGAGTATGACCTCGAGTGAAGTTGCCTGGTTGAGGAATTTCTTCAGTGAGCTGTTTGGACACATGTTGGATACCACTGTGATCTTCTATGACAACCAGGGGGGGATTCGATTGTTGAGGAATCCCGTATTCTGTGATCGCTCCAAGCATATAGACATTAGCTACCACTTTATTTGGGATATGGTACATCGATGAGCAAGAAGGCTCCATCGCATTAGGACTGATGTGCAGGTCGCCGACATTTTGTCGAAGCCCCTGGGAAAGGTCAAATTTGTGACTTTGTGAGTGGTCCAGCCTTCCCCTAGTGGTTTGCTATGTAGGCAAGATGAGTGGTTCATCCTTCTCCTACCGAGACACAATCATAGGGGGAGTGGTTCAGCCTTCCCCTAGTGATTGTTGTGTGCAGGGTGAGTGGTTCAACCTTCCCCTAGTGATTTGTTGTGTACAGGGTGAGTGGTTCAACCCTCCCTTGGGATACCCCTTGCGACATGTAGGTAGGATGAGTGGTTCATCCTTCTCCTGCTGAGACATCCTACCCATGCAGTCTCAGACTCATGGGAAGTACCTCTCATTTGGCCAATGAGCAGGGAAATGAGGATAGGGACCATAGTAGTACCGATGGTGTTACTAGTGTACTCCCTATGTTAGGATGATATTGATTTGGGACCAATGAAACTCACTTCGGGTCAATACGAGTGGTTTAAAACACTCTCTTTTGATATTGATGTGGGATCAATGAAACTGACTTCGGGTTAGTTTGAGTGGTTTAAGACACTCTCTTTTCATATAGATCTGGGGTCAATGAAATTGACTTCGGGTCCAGTATGAGTGGTTGGAGACACTCTCTTGTGAGATTGATCTGGGATTAATGAAACTGAGTTCGGGTCAGTAAGAGTGATATAACTCACTCTCTTTTGGGACTGATCTGGGATTAGTAAGAGTGGTATGGCACACTCTCTTCATATGGGACTAACTTTGGGTCAGTAGAGAATGGTATGAGACATTCTCGATCAATTCTTCTTCTTCATGGTTCAACAGAGCAGAGCAAAGCAATATAGGGCATTGATTGTGAGATAGTACAGTGTGGCAGATGGATCAACAGATGGAGTTCTCCCTAGTTGAGAGGGAGTGTTAAAATTGGCAACTAGTGCCAAACTCCATGTGGCTCATCTTATTTATGGAAGCTGATATTTTTCTTGGATTCCTCTCATCGAGAGGTGTAGGATTGATCTAAAGATCATCTGATTCCGATAAGTATTCATGGGACAATTCATCAAGGTCGGCCATCAACCAAACTGCCCTCACTTGTGCTCCACATTCTAGAAAAATACAAGTGCCTTGCAACTCATTTGTACACACAACTCTCTTGAGATTTCTTCTTCTCCACTTGTTTTGGGTTTTACTGGAAAGAAGAATCTCTAAGGGAAAGAAGCAGTCCTAGAGGATGATGCCCTAGCTCATTAAATCCCTACACATAGATCCAGGACGCTGTCATATTAAGAAGCAGACATGCCCTAATCCTCTTCACTAACATAGAAGACAACCCTTGTCTAATATGCTGTCCAAAGGGAGACCCTCATCGCTGTCATGAAGGAGATTGAAGTAGGCTACCTCGCTGTCCTATAAGGGTTTACTACATGCCTTAAACTGATGTGTGTTCAAGCCTTAGCCCTAGCCGCAAGTCTAATTTGAGGCCACAGCATGGGAGGCTAGGGCAGCATGGGTTGGAGGACTTTTTCATGGGTTGAGCAAAGTCTGAAGTGTTGGTTGGAGGGTCGAGGGTTTGTTCTTGAAGGCCGGGACATGGAGCATGAGTTTCAGGGCTGTTTGAGGTGGTTCTTGGGTGGATAAGCCTTGGGAAAGGCAACATAGATTGCTGTGGTTAGGCCGCAGGCCGTACCTAACTGTTGAACGACAACATAGGGTATAGTGAGGGCTGTTCATGCCCAGAACAACATCAAGTCAGGTGAGCATCTCTCCTAGTATAAGCCGTAGCCAAGGAGGACTGTTTGGGTGACTGTTTAGGGGCTGTCAATATGCCTTAACCAGTCACAGTCACAATAGCTATATTGCAAACCTGAAACTGCAGTGAGACATAGTGATAGTGCAACAAGATGCATGGGCAACATGATGCATGGGTAGCATGATGCAGTAAGGTGCATAAAGAAGCATGATAAATGCAGTGACTGTTGTAGGCAGCATGGATGCAGTACAGTGTAGCACATGGTACAATTGGTGATGATGAGCATGATGTGAATAGTGCAACAACAGAAGGTATTGAAGTAGCATGTTGAAGTGATGATACATTGCAGTATACATTGAGCATAGTGATGGGTATAGTCATGATTAGCAAAGCATCATGAGATGCAACATAGTGATAATGGGTGCAGCATGGTGCAACACAGTGAGGTGCAGGACGATGATGAGGTGCAACACAATGATAGGTGTGGCATGGTGATGGAGTCACCTTGAAGAATCAGTTGAAGCAACATGTCTTCAACTGAGTTCAGCTACCTCATGTATCATCTTCTTAGAGATGATCTCTGCTCTTATTTAGATAAGTCAAAATGTTGACTTCTGTTGTATATGTATTATCTCTCTGTCTCTGCTAAACTATTGAAGAACATATAAGAAGAATTGGTCAAGAGTTTCCCCACATTGGGGTTTGTCCTTGGCTAGCGCCATATCTTGTGTCCTCTTGTCTTGGCTTATCTTTTGAGATTTATGTTTATGTTCTATCTGCACTTCACTATTATGCTGATGTGATTGCTAATTTGGAAAAGATATTGAGGTAAATGTGAAAATTGAAATAAATTGCTCTAAGCATAGAACATACCTAAACTTAACAATGTAGGCACACTGCGAGGGCAAAACCCCACTCTAGGGGAAAACTCGGTCAAATTCTTCCTTCAGTAGATTAAAGATGAGACTAACAAGACCGTTTTAACTTAGACTCGAGACTACCTCTATCCTCTATGTCAACCTTATCATTATTCAGTTCAATAACTCCTGTAGCAGTCATTCTTCTTCACACTTTGATCCTTGCAATGGTACCGAACTTATATATGGAGATAACGATGATTTCTGAACCATCCTTGTGTGAAAACACCGAACATACTCACTAAGATAGCACTAAAAGTCGTCCATTGTGATAACATCGAAGTTTATCCTTTAGCATGCAAACCTTATCACTGCAATAGCACTAGCATCGAGACTTTATTACTGTGATAACACTAAGATACTGGAGAGTTGAGACTTCATCACTGTGATAACACCAAGCCATTCACTGTGGTAGCACTAAGATATATCCATTGTAATATCACCGAAACTATGGTAGCACCGAAACTGTCCATTGAATCTATCTAGTGAGATCATCTCTGTAATTAACTCAAGCTCATATAATAGTATCGAACTTCTGAAGTAGTACCGAAACATATCTATGAAATTTTTGCTAGTTGCTTTTTGTGTTTGTTGAGCAAAGTTCATACTCCTATATATAGTTGTTTTCATATTGAAATGAACCGACATGAACATATGAAGAGATGTGTCACTGTAATCGGCCGACATGAGATTATTGAGGGAAGTGGACTTGATGATGATTCCTTTGACATTAAGGAGACTTTGATGGATGGAGGAGTCTTCAAACAAAATTGACATTGACAATAACCTAAAGCCTAGGATGGAGGCCTGACCTATAACAATTGACCCATGCATGAAACCCATGCTTTAACAAGTCAATTAAAAATAATAAAAAATCTTTTTGCTTTCTTTAATATATCAAGTACAATTATGAAGACTGAACCTAGTTACATTCTTCAACTCAAGGCACATACCCCATCCAAATGTTCACTGGGTATGTCCTTTCTAAGACTATTCTTATCTTGGATTCTCGATCCTCGAAGAATATCGCTCCTCTTTGACCATTCTTATATTGGATGCCAGTCCAATCCCAAAGAGTGTCGGTCCATTTCCTATCTTGGATTTTTTTGTCCTCGAGGAAATGACAGATGCTTATCCAATCCTCCATCCACCATTCTCTCTCTATGGCCTTCACTTAGGCTTATGGTCGTTAGTCCTGGTCAAGTGCATGACACATGAAGGTGAAAATACAAATGTGATGTTTATCATCACTCCCTGAGTAGATCCCCATTCCCTCTTGATTAGGGAATATATCCTTTCTCCTATTAAGGAGACTCCTTTACTCCCTCTCAAATATAGAGGAGATTCCTGACTTACTTTTAATTTTGGCAGTCATCACCACAAGCTTTATCAACTATTAGTTTTTCATGGAGATAGTTGCTTGGCTCCCTCTTTCCTTTGCATCTCATTATATCGAGCTTCCTTCCTTCCAGGGTATCAAGGAGCCATCTTCTTTCTTCAATCTTGATAGGGTTCGAGCCATCAACCTCGGCACATCACTTTCCTCCAATCATCATCAAAGAAGGCATTATGTTGAGCCTTTTCAAACTTCAAGCTAGTCATAGCTCCTTCATGAAAGTGATCAGGTTTGAACTTGCCTCAACTGTCATCATGCATTCCTGCAATATCCTCTCCAGGTAGCAAAACAATATGTTAACCAGATAACCAATATCAAAATGTTAAATATCAAACTTACCTTGTCACGATGGCCCTTCTTATCAAAGTATCAACCAATGTTGCACTAATCGCGATTTTATCGCGATAAAATCGTAAAATCGCGATTTTTTAAATTTCGCGATATAATCGGCCGATATCAAGATTCCTTGATGCTTCCTCTTCTTCAAGATGATGTACTAGAGAATCTTCATGAAATACTTGTCGTTTCTTCCTTTAATAAGACCTTGATGATGAGGTCTTCTTCAACAATAGGTCTTCTTCTTCTTTCCTTGTGTCTTTCTGCAAATGATTCCCATTGACAAGCAAACCTTTCTTTGTGTCCTTCCAACTGCCTTCTCTTGTTCACCTCCATAATCTTAGTAATTGCTTTTGTACTTTATTTATCTTGTCATGTTTCTTTATTAGATCTTCATCAAACAATTATCAAGTGCAAATTAGTAAAGACAATGGACACAAAAATTAGGCTCTAAGCCAAGGAAAAACCTTGAAAAAAGCTTCTCTTCTTATAGAATCTGCTTCAAATGAGACAACCAGGACCCAAACCCTAGACCAAGTCCCCCTTCAAGCACCAAGTCAGCCCTCCAAGAAGCCCTTCCAAGTAGATCAGATCAACAAGGCTCAATCTTGTTTCAACCAACTTCCATCTTCAACTTCGACCCCCAGCTTCGACCCTGCAACTTCAACCTGCAATTTTGGCCCTGTGGCTGTTGCAGAAACCCAAGGAAAATTCCTCAAGACATCTTCCTTTGAGCAAGATAATGATTCCTGCAACTCAATGGGGCCAAATTAGAATATTCGATCTTCCAGCATCTCGATCCTGCAACTCAATGGGGCCAAATTAGGATATTCGATCTTCCAGCAACTCGATCCTGCAACTTGTTCTTCTATAATTCAGACTTGCAATTTCGGCCTTCCTTGAAGCTGCAAAAACCCCAATTCTTCGCACATATGAGAGAGATAGAGCCCAAAAGAAAATATCCAGGACTTTTTCTTCCTTCCTTGATCTTTGCTCTAGCCTTCTTAGTCTTCTCAACTTCCAATCAAACTTTCCTTGAGAGATTGAACTTGTGAGTGAGTGAGTGCCAAATGAGGTCGAAGCTGCCTCTATTTATACACATCCTAGGGGTTCGAGTACCTTCCTTTAGGTTGACTTGAAGTTGTTAGGACCAACTCGTGCTTTGGGGGTTTCCAGGAATTTTTGCACTCAATAAATTCTTTTACAAGGTACATCTTGCCTAGATGGGTCTTATATTCATGACATTGACTCTTTTGACTAATGACATTAAATCTTATGACCTAACAAACCCTAGAGGCATAAAGAACATGCTTTTACCTAGACAACCATCAAAACCCATTGCTCTAAAATAATAATTTATTTCTTATTCTTTTGCTGGTTACATAAGATATATATATAATATATATATAATATAATATATATATTGACATGAGTACAATGACAATTATGAAGATCGAAACTAGTTACATTTTCCAACACCTAATATCCCCTTCTCTCTAATATTTTTTTTTGCATATTCCCTAGAATGAAGCTCAAATGAAAGCCAAACTCTTTCTATGCAGACAATGTTCAAACTTTTGCCCCTTGAATTGCACTATTAGGGATTTTTCCATTTAGGAAGTGATTCTTTCCATTCACATGTCCTCTCCAAATACTAGCCTCACATTTTCCTTTTTGGATTTGATGCATTTCTTCTTACGATTTCTCCTTAGAAAACCTAGTTTTTCTTTACATTCTCTTTCCTCCATGCTAAAGGTCTTATATCCTTTCTAATGTTCTAAAGGTTCGTCCCTAGTGTTGAGGAAGATCCCTCCCAAGTGTTGAGGATGGACTTGAGAAAGACATATTCCCCCCCTCTAAATAGTCCACTAGCTATTACTTAATTTTATCCTCCCCTTTTTGATAATATATTGCAGTCTATGTCAATATTTTTCATCAGATTTTTGGTGCCTTTTAATGGTTTCTCATAAGATTTTCTTGTTTTGTTTTTTTTTGAGTTTAGCAGGTGAGGAAATTAGTGCAAAGTCAAACAAATTTGTCAATGCAAATTTCTCAAGTGCAGGCTAAAGATAAGGTATGTATGGTTAATTTATCTCATTCTATGCTACATAATTATAGAATGTGCATTTAAAAAAAATTTAGAATAAATTTAGGTAATGGAAGGTGGAGGAGCATTGCTGAATATCTTTGTGTAAGAAGAAAAATGAGTTCTCTTTTGTTGCACAACCTATGTAATCCTCCATTTCAAATACAATGGTGGTACCCCCACCTTATTTTTGCGTAAGATTTTTGGATGCTATCAAACTTTTCTTATAGTATATTATAGTCTATTTAATATTTCTCATAAGAATTTTGGCATGTTTTAAAGATTTCTCATAAGATTTTTTGGTGTTGTTTTTTGTCAGATTCAATGGTTGGAGGAATCAAGGTAGGTCTTAGCACCCATGAGGGAATGTAGAGGATCAATGACAAATCTACTAAAATGTTTGTGTGGTATAGATTGTAGTAAAGTGCAAAGGTGGAGGAAGAGGTGAGTTCTTTTGGTGCTAATACCATGTTATAATCAGTTGTGAACAACCTCCTCATTTCAAATACAATGGCTCTCCTCCCTTCTTATGTAGTAAGGGTTTATGCTTTTTGATGTTTCTATAAGATGTATTTACTTTTGCATAAGATTACTTACAGGATTTTCGGTCTTTGTTTAAATGTTCTTGTAGGATAATGTGGCCTTTGTTTCATATTTATTTGAAGATACTTTGTGTATATTTAATATTTTTCATAAGATTTTTGGGTCTCTTTTTAATGCTTTAATTTGTGCTATGTAGGATGTTCTTTGTTAGCTGTGGATGCTTTTTGGGGTTGCAAAGTAGAGTTTGTCTCTACTGTATCTCTCTATTTGTTCCTTTTTGTTTTTTCTCTTGTTTTTTGTTATTGTTGTTTGTATATTTCACTATTGATGTTGCTTTTTTTAAAACATTTGTGAGCATGGCTAATTTGTTTAAATTTAGATGTGATGTAGTGCAGGTAAAAGAAGATGAAGGATTATTGATGAAACCCTTGAAATGTTTGTGTGAAAGAGAAGTGGGTCAGCGCAATAGACGCAGAGGTAGATGGTGAGTTCCTATTTGCTGTAAAACCTATGTATGATATGCTATGAAACTGTTCTCATTTCAAATAAAAAGTTCTTCTCCCCTAGCTCTTTAGGGTTTGTGATTTTGATCTTTGAATAAAATGTACTTAATTCGGCATAATATATTTGTTTTTTGTTTAAGATTTCTTGTAATATTTTTTATTATCTATTTAATACTTTCATGCGATTTTTGGTGTCTTTTTAAAATTTCCCACAAGATATATTGATCTTTATTTGATATTTTAGAGTTTGATTTTTGTTTGGTTTAGTGGGTGGTATATAAATGTAGGTCCTAATGCTCCAAGATCTTTCATGAGGTTTTTGGTGTCCTTTTAAAATTTCTCATAAGATATTTTGATCTTTATTTAATATTTTATGGTTTGTTTTTTGTTTGGTTTAGTGGGTGGGAACTAAATGTAGGTCTTAGTGGTCCAAGATTCCATAGATGTACTGGGTCAAGGTGAATGTTATGGTGTATATATGGCCCCATACATGCCTTTTTCTAAATTAAAAACATCTTACACCATTGGTGATTTGTTTGTTTAATTATACATATAATGCAATGTAGGTAAAGGAACGCAGAGCATCACTAATGAAACTACTGAAATATCTTCATAAGAAAGAGATTATAGTGAAGTGTAGGGACAAAGGTGGAGGTGAGTTTCCTTTTGGTGCAAAATCCATTCATAACATGCTATAGAATATTCTTGTTGCAAACACTTAAAGTTCTTTTCCCTCCTTACCTATTTAGGGTTTATGATTTTTGGTGTTTGAATAAGATGCATCTTTTGGTGCATAAGATTATTCATAAGATATTTAGTCTTTGCTTAATATTTCTGATAAAATATTTTGATTTCTGTTTCATATTTCTCACAATAATTTTTGTAATATTTTCTAGTCTCTATTTAATACCACTCTTTTTTTCAATGTGCAGGGTTCCCTTGGTTAGAGATGGACACTTTTTGGGGTTGTAAAGCATACTTCTGTTTGTCTTTTTATGTTTTTTTCTAGTCATTTTTGTTTTTTGTTTTAATTGTTGATCCTATTTTTCGCTATTGTCGTAATTTTTTTATTTTTAACTATTGTGGTTCTATCATTGACTTTATGAGCATGGCCATGCAAATTTGTGGTTTAGTATTTTGTTTTTCTTGTGTATTTTGATTTATTTATCTTTTTTGGTTCAATGGGTGGAGAAATCAAGGAAGACTTTAACAACCCATAGCGTGGATTTAGGGATGATGTGGAGTCCATAGTGTAGTGGGCAAAGGCGAAAGAGGTATGTAATTGGGGAATTTACTTCTTTATGGGCAAAGGCAAAAGAGGTACGTGTAAGGAGAATTTACTTGTTTGCTACTACATAATTATATGGTTTCATGCCCATTTTGATTTAACTCATTGTTGGTCCATCATTATATCATGTGTTTGTTGAAATTTAGGTGCAATATAGAGTTAGAAAGGTGAATGAACACTGATGAAACTATTGAATATCTTTTTGTCAGGAAGATGTCGAGTACTATAGTAGAAGTAGAAGCAAAGGTAGAGGATAAGTTGTCTTTTGGTGCAAGACTCATTATGTTCTATAAAATTGTCCTAGTTTAGATACAATGGTTCTTTAACCTCCTTACCAATTTGGGGTTTATAAATTTTGGTAGCATAAGATGTACTTCTATATAAATTAGATGCATCTTATATTTCTTGGAACTCTCTTATATATTGAATGTAGTGCAAATGCAGGTAAAGGAAGATGGACGAGCAAAGGTGGAGAAGCAATGCTAAAACTTTTGAAATATTTCTTGTGTAAGAGAGACTTGGAGTGATGTAGGAGAGTTCAAAGGTAGAGTGTGAGTTCTCTTTTGGTTCCGGTATGCATATCTTCTCTTAAATACTATGGTTCTCCTCCTCCTATCCTTATTTAGGGTTTGTGATTTTTGGTCATTGAATAAAACATACTTTTGCATAATATTACTCGTAATTTTTTCTTTTTGTCTTGGCTTATGATTAAGATTTATCATAATATCTTTCAGTGTATATTTAATATTTCTTATAAGATTTTTGTTGTTTGTCTTAAATTTTTTGGTCTTCATTTAATATTTAATGGTTTGATTTTTGTTGGGTTTAGGAAGTGGAGATATAGAGGTAGGTGCTATGGATGGTATAGATTGCATCGGTTCATTTGTTGAAGGGGAAGACTAATCCAGAGGAGGTGGGTATGGCATCATGTGTGTCTGTTAAAATTAAATGCATTCTATATCGTTTGGGATTTATTTGCATAGTGAGTGCAATGCAAATTTAGGTAAAGAAAGGTGGAGGAGCATTGATGAAATTACTAAATTAGTTTTGTGGGAGAGAGACTTGGAGAAGTGTAGGAGAGTACAAGGTTAGTTCTCTTTTAGTTCCAACATGGATATTTCCTTGTTTCAATACAATGATTCTTCCTCTTTTGTTATTGAGGAATTATGATTTTTCGTTTATGCATAGTTCCATCTCTATGTTTATATAAAATTTAGGCATATTACATTGTTCGTCGTTTATCTTGTTATTGACATAATGTAATGTAGGTCACATAGAAGGTTTCTAACTAAACTACTAAGATTGCAATGGTGTGTGAAGGTAGAGGTGAGTTTCTTTTGGTGCAAATGTCCATATATGATCTGCTATTACCTATTTACCTATATATGATCCTTCCTCCTTACCTATTTATGGTTTATGATTTTTCGTTTATGTATAGTTCCATCTATGTTTTTTTAAATTCTAGGCATCTTACATTATGTTATTTATTTTGTTTTTGACAAAATGTAATGCAGGTAATGCAACGTGAAATATTACTAGCTAAACTACTAAAATGTTCTTGTGAGGGAGAGATTTCAATAGTATGCAAAGGTAGAGGTGCGTTCTCTTTTGATGCAAAATGTCCATATATTATCTATGATTACTTATTTACCTATATATGATCCTTCTTCCTTACCTATTTAGGGTTTATGATTTTTAGTGTTTACATAAGATGCACTTTTTAGTATGTAAGATTGCTCATAATATTTTTGATCATTCTTTGATATTACTCTTAATTTTATCAATTTTATTTCAGATATCTTATAGCATTTTGTGTATTTCATATTTTTGCATGTTAATTCAGTGCAATACAATGCAAATAGTGGAATATGGAGGATCATCATCAATGAAACCGCTGAAAAATCTTTACGAGAGAGAGATTGTAGTAAAAGTGCAAAGGTAGAGGTAAAGGTAGATGAAAGTTCTTGTTGGGTGCAAAATCCGTGTATGATTTGTTATGAAATTCTTCTTTGAAATACGACAGTTCTTCTCCCTCCTTAAGTATTGCGGTTGATGATTTTTAATGTTTGCATAAGATGTACTTTGTAGTCTATAAGACTACTCATAATATTGTTGGCTCTATTTAAGATTTCACATAAAATATTTTTGATCTTTGTTTCATATTTCACACATGTGCGTATTTAATATTTCTCATATGTTTTTGGTGTACAGGGTGTCCTTGGTTGGCCACTAACACATTTTGGGGTTGCAGATCAGAGTTTTAATCTATTGTTTCTCTCAACTTGTTTTTTTGTTTATTTTGGTGTATTTTGCTATTGTTGTGTTTTGCCACTTTTATGGATGTTTTTTTGGTTGCAATTATGAGAATAGCCATGCTAACTTGTGGTTTGATATTTCGTTTTTCTTCTATGAAATACGACAGCTCCCCTCTCTCAAGTATCACAGTTGATGATTTTTAATGTTTGCATAAGATGACCTTTGTAGTGTATAAGACTGCTCATAATATTGTTGGTTCTATTTAAGATTTCTCATAAAATATTTTTGATCTTTGTTTCATATTTCACACATGTTATTCATATTTATTATTTTGAGGTTGCAGATTAGAGTTTTAATCTATTTTTTCTCTCAATATTTTTTGTTGTTAATTTTGGTGTATTTTGCTATTGTTGTGTTTTGCCACTTTTATGGATATTATTTTTTTGCATTTATGAGCATGGCCATGCTAACTTGTGGCTTGATATTTTGTTTTTCTTATTTGCCCTCATCTATTTTTCTTACTTTGATTATTTTCTCTTGGGTGGGTGAGGAAATTAAATAGGTCCTTACAACCTATTTTGTGGGTTTTGAGTGTAGTGGGCAAAAGCGATGGAGGTATGTATTGAGTAATTTACTTATTCGCTACTAAATAATTATATAGTTCTATGCTTGTTTTAATTTAACTCATTTGTTGATTCATAATAATATCATGAATGTTTAAATTTAAATGAAATGCAGATTAAAGAAGGTGGAGGAGCATTGATGAAATCATTGAATTTCTTCATTCAAAGGTAGAGGCAATGGCTTTGAGGGTGAGTTATCTTTTAACATGAAGGGTGAGTTCCTTTCTTTTGTTTTGCCATTGATATTTCTTATTTTGTTGCATTTGTGATCATCACATGCTAATTTGTTTTGTTGTCATGTCCTCTCATTAAGAACTTTGGTTCACCTCTTTTCTCACTTATTTAATGTTGACCATTACTCATCAAATCTATGGTAAGATTTCTCATAATATTATTTAATATTTTTCATAATACATTTGTTGTTTCTCTTAAGATTTTGTGATTTATGTTAATATTTTTCGGTTTGGTTGGGTAGTTTGTGAAATAAAGGCAGGTCCTAACGTTGATGTAGATTCCATAGGTGCATTAGGTGAAGGTAAAGGCTAAGAATTACGAGGTATATATGATTCCATGTGTGCTTATTTAAATTAGATGCACCTTATATTTTTTGTGATTTATTCATTTATTGAGTGCATTTCATTGCAGATAAGGGGAGGTGTAAAAGCATTAATGAAACTATTGTTTACTGAATGCACTGCGATGTAGATAAAGGGATGTGGAGACACATTGATGAACCTATTGAAATATCTTTGTGTGGGAGAGACATGGGACAATTTAGAAAAGTGCAAAGGCATGAGACAAAGGGTAAGTTCTCTTTTGGTTTTGTTATGAGTTTCTTTTTGTTTCAAACATGATGGTTCTCCTCCCTTTTTACTTATTTAGGGTATACAATTTTTGGTCTTCATAATATGAATTTTTACATGAACTTGTTGATAAATTTGTGATTTCTCACGCTAAATTCAATATTTGTTTAAAATTTCTAATGCAAATTTTGTTTCCATTTTAAGATTTTTGGTCTCAAATTTTTTTTAGGGTTTAGTGAGTAGGTAAGTTAAGGTAAGTCCCACTCCAACAACATCTTTCACTTCTCGAGATAAAATCCAAAAGCTCAAGTTTGGGATCTTGTGTACTCAAGAGGAAGCCAATTGTCACTTCACCAACCTTCTTCTCACTTTTGGTCAACTCTCAATTGAGGTTCTCCCTAGTATATATCATGGATTAAATGTCATGGTTCAACCAAGTCAATAGTTCCGTAAGGCTTCTACTTCAAATATGACCAATCAAAGGATTGAACCATTAGGCTTTAAGGTGAATATGATTGCTAGAGGTATTTTGGGTGATTTATAGGTTTGAGTTCAAAGGAAAAGGTTCCCAAAGAGACCAAAGCAAGGAATCACAGAGTAAAACCCCAACAAAATAGTTTAAATGATTTATGAGGACAAGGGGTGATGGAGGATAGAAGATTAGTGCCTTAACATGCCAATATATTTTGGGGGCATATGGGATCAATGAGCAACACATCTGGAGAGAAATGGAGTAGATTTTGCTTCAAAGAACAAAATAGTTTAAATGAGTTATGAGGACAAGGGGTGATGGATGGAAGAACTTGCCAATATATTTTGAGGGCATATGGGATCAAGGAGCAACACAGTTGGAGAGAAATGGAGTAGATTTAACTTTAAAGACTAGAGCAAACTAAATTTTGTGCCCTATAGTTTTCACCTAGTGTCCTTCAATTTTTAAAGATGTGATAAGGGAGAGAGAGCTTTCACTTAAGTCATCTCAAAAGAGCTTGATGAGAGGTCCAAAGATGCTTGGAGCAGATTTACCTTCATGGACTAGAGTAGACTAACTTGTGTACCCTAGAGGCTTGAGACTAGGGACCCCCACAATTTTTAAGGGTAAATAAGAGAGGGAGTTTCACATAGGTCAGCTCAAAAGAATTAGACAAAAATATTGTTGAAGGAAGATAATGAGTTAAAAATACCGACAACACTATTGGTGAATTTCTTAATAACACTCATCCATCAACTTGAACAAGATAAAGAAAAATATCCTACTTGATGTATTATGCATTTATCAAAATTCACTAATAACCATTCATGAAAACGTCTATCCACATCAACAAGGCCTTCCTCATCAAGATCTACCATTATCTATCAAGAGAGAACTATCCACATCAGTGTAAACTTCTCATGAAGTCGTTAAACTCATCCATCCATAACCAAAACTATGAGACAAGAGGAAATTTTAGAGATTTTAGACTTGCTAAGGGATTTCGTATAGATGAGGTGCTTAACTTCCCTTGCATTAAAATATTAAATTTCTAGGCTAAAAGCCCCTATTCTAGCATATGGGGGGTGGGCAAAATGGCCTCATCATTAACTAATATAAAGTATATAATTTGAGGGGGATTCATACCACATGTACAAAGCGAAGGGGCACAAGTCCTAAAAAAGTGACCCATCTCTAGTTGTCATAGTATTGTTGTCAATGCTATCACCAATGAGATAGCTTTCCTCAACATTCCCCTTTTTACAAAATCACGTCACTGCTAGTTTTTTCCCACATGCACAATATAATATGCCATAGATCCATCCTGTACCTAGCCTTAAACTGTCTCCATTGTTGCCTTAGGAAACACAAGATCATCAACCTAAGATCACTGCTCAAATGGCATATTTTATGCAATGTTGTTGTAGTACATGAAGGTTGTAAAGTCTGTCTGAACTATCAATCTTTTGAACTTGCTACGTTCCCTTTAACTTGTCACTGAATCGTATCATTGCTCACTTATCTCAGGCTTGTACTGGGTTTCAACCTACAAGAGGTGAAGATAGCAATTACATAGTGCACGATTTATACACAAGTCAATATTTTCATAGATGGCTTGGTCTATAAGTAGAATGCCAAGGTATAACACAACAAATAAAGTCACATCAATAAGAGCCACCAACTTCTAAGATTTCCCAACATCAAGTGGATGGAGGCACCAACCCCCTTAGTTATATAGGCTTTAACCTGAAGGAAGCTCCAACTCCTTGATTCACCAACATCGACTGAAAGGAGGCTACAACCCCCTAGTTTCATTAGCTCCAACTAAAAGGATGCACCAACATCCTGCAAGCACCAACTTGTTGCACCAACAACAACTTGCCCTAGCACCACCCTGCCACCCTCAAGTGTTCTGAGGCACCAAATAGAAGGAGACTTAAATCTCCGCCTTGCACCACCCTACCACCTTGAAGATAAGATATTTGAATATGATAGATTACGATGCTTAGCCACTACACTTGATCACTGCATTATACAACCACTGCTCTAATCATCGTCCAACCATTGTTATCAATAATATTGGTATTACTATTGTCAATACTACTGCTGCACTGCACTGCCTCTACTTCAGTCTAATTGTCATAGTGCTACTTGTGAAAATTTCTGAATCTACACATTAGAAATCCTACTACAATCACTGGTTTATCATCTCCTACTTGTTTTTACATTCAACAAGTTAACACTGATGAAAAACACTACTACTGCAGGCTACATTGACATACAGATCATAAACTGTAATAGATATGAGACAAACACACAAGGGACACCGTTTTTTGGACAAATATCCCCAGAAAATCCCAATGCAGGAAAATCGGTGCAACAGCTTTGAGGGTTTTCTATTATTAAGAAGTAGTTTTGAATACAACTCTGGATTCCCTCTCGGCTATCTAGTTACAGAGATAAAATATATTGGCAGATTACCTCACTTCACCTGACAAAATCCATCCGATCCGGCAACTGGACTAACTATCCCCGGCTACCACTACGTTTCCCTTTCAGAGTAGTTGCGTGGAGCACTCTGAGACACTGCCTCAGCTCTGTGTTGCCTCTTGGAGCTCTGACGTCAACCTTCTCAGCTGATCTTGCTGCCCCCCGGCGGAATTCAGACTTATGCAGGACGACAACTCTTACCTTGCACTAGCACTGCGTTAAGCAATGTGTGGGCCCTCTTGGCTCAATGTTAGTTGTCTTGGTCTGCACTGCCTTCTCTGGTGTATCTTTGTCTCTCTCTGCTGAGTATTCGGGGTCCCGGAGAAGATCCTCCAACCCCAACTATCCTTGCCCCTTCGTTGCAAACGACGCCCCAAAAAAATCGAACTGACTGATCAAAAAATTGTGTGTCTCCAACTGACTCTCAAGCCTCCTCTTATACTTTTCCTGTTGATGAATCTGTTGAAAAATCTAGGGCATTCATAAATTTGAGCGATTCTTCTTATCATGATAACAATTTGTTAAGTGTTCATACAATTTATATTAACTTCATTTTCATCAAACTGCTATAAAAAACAAAAGAGACAAGAACACAAAGTATTTGGCTTTCTGCAAGGGCTAAAACCTCTCCCTCTTGGAGAGGAAAACCCATGCAAAATTATTCTTATAGAGATTCCAATTGACAAATACCAAGACCATGACCCTTGATACATTCTGCCTATCCAAGATCAAGACATCAATCCCTTACTCTGCCACTGCTGAGATCATCATGATTGCTACACCATTGAAGCCATGACTGTTGCATTACTGAGATCTTGCCTCTTCATAAAGTTACTGAGGTCTTCACTGTGACAATCACTATGATGATTGATTGGTCATATCTCTATCACTGTACTCTAGATGAGATCATATACCAAGAGTGTATTTCGTGATATATATATGTCGAGACTGTAAGGATAACTGAGGGATCATTGTGATCCTCCTTATGCCGAGACTATGAGACTTTTATCATCATATACATTTATCAAGACTTTGATAACGTTCTAGATCCTTACCCTCTTATTGATGTCGAGACTGTAATGGTTACTATTGTTTCTTCTTATCACGAAAGGGCTGTGATACTGCTCATTGCAACGAGATTACTGCGATTAGGACCGCATCTTTGATTTCACCAATGTTGTAACTAACTATATCATTGCGTTTGAGGTATGCGAGGTACTAGGAGCACAAATATATATATATATATAATATATATATATATTAGTATATATATATATATGCCGAGATTGTTATCACAGGAATTATGATTATGCCGAGAATGTATGGCGTCCTCATCTGAAGTCCTTTCTGCTCCATCCATCCGAGATCCAACTTGACTGTACCTATAGGTATGCTGAGAATGAGACTAGCACAAAACTTCTTGTGTCTTCTGGTCATGTGTTTCTTGGATCTCTGAGATCATACGTGTTGCTATGAGACTAGCTCGGGTTCTTTTGCTCCTTATACCCATCCGAGGTAGCAGTCAAACCCTAGATCCATCCCACCTTTGATGTGGATCTTTTGCTCCTTTAATCACCCAAAATTTCAGAGATAAATTGCGAATTCTCTTTTGTGTTTTGCACTAATCCCAAGTGGGTATTTATAGTGGTTTGTGCCTCTATATTGAGCCGACGTGAATCCATGAACCGACATGTCTATTGCCCAAGCCGACATGACTTGTAATTACATATTTAATTCATATTTTGGAGCTGACATGATGATCTCTGTTTCGTTTTGCTTGCAAACTTCTTGTGCTTGCTAATGGAGGATTGATCTTGGTCTTGGAGGGCTGCTTTGACATAAATACATTTTACATAGGCTCTTAAAGAGCTTCTCTACACATGACATGACTCTTTGACACGATAATAAAATCCTAAAGACATCGAGAAGAAGTCTTTGACCTAATGACACTTCTTGCTCGTGAAACCCATGTAGCAAGATATACAAAAATAATTTATTCTCTTTATTACATTAGTTACAAAGATCATGTCATCATGAAGATCGAACCTAGTTACACATTCTTCTGCAGAATCAATGGCTAAGACTAACAGACTTGATCCTCGTCACTTAGAAGTTTCTCACCCATATTCTTGTTAATACCCATTAATATTTTTATTTTTCTAAGTTTAGACTTAGGAACCCTATTAAAAATATTAATTATTTTAATAACTCCTCATCTGAGTGGAATTTCTTCAAACGATTTTTGGGTCTTGGAGATCTCATGTGTTCTAGCCCCTCCACAAAATTTCGGAGCTAGAGCACATCCGATGCTACCCAAAATCAACACTACTATCAATGTTATCACCAATGAGATAACTCTCCTCAACGCTACCCCATTTTACAAAATTACGTCACTGTTGCTTTTTCCCACATGAACAATCCAGTGAGCCACAAATCTGTCTTTTATCAAGCCTTAAGTTGTCTCCATTGCTGCCTTAGGAATCGTGAGATCATCAACCTCAGATCATTGCTTAGGTGGCATATTTTATGCAATGTTGGTGCAGTACATGAAGCTTGTCAATGTAAACTATGTCCAAATTGTCAGTATTTTGAACCTATTTCTTTCCCTTGAAATTGCCACTAAATCTTATCATTGCTCACTTATCTCAGGCTTGCATTGGGTTTCAACCCACAAGAGGTGAAGATAGCAGTTGCACAAACCATGATTTATACACATCAATCTTTTCACAAGTGTCTTGGTCTATAGGCAGAAGGCCAATGTATAACACGACAAATAAGGTCACACCCACAAAGTTACTTGGCCACAGTTTGTATGGCTGACAAGGTCACATTAGGATAGGTCTATCTAGTGAAAAATCAAGCTCAAGGTATGTGCTGTCACAACAAAGGATAGGTATATACCACATACTGACACTTAGAATATACCACAATGAAGCATGTATGATCACACAACAAATACAAAATGACATTACCACAACGAGTATACAAGACTGCCTTAGTGAATAACCAAATATCTCTTTGGCCTAAGATAAACACAAGAGTAGTGCAGTGCATGTCAAAGATAGATATGCCTTTACTTTAGGACAACCACATAGACAATCTAGGAACAATACCAAGCACATATTCATTGTACAATAAGAAGAAAATATATAGTATCCTTGGTGTAAGGTCATGCATTAATAGTGAGCAGGGTACCTTCAAACTTCAGAGATCAAAAGCTCAACATTCTGGACTTATCTCGTGTTACTACATGTTTGCAAATTAGTACCTTAGATCAGACCTAGATTAAACGCAAAATATTAACCAGGACAACCCTAAACTTAGCCTTGAAACAACTCCAGACCTCGGCCCTTGGAATAGATCTCAGCCTTTTGACAACATTGAAGCTCGACTAAAATATACCTTATTTGACTCAGAATTCGGCCCTTTAATAGCTCAACAAATCAGAGTTTAGTTCAGCTTAGAACAAACTTCAAAACTCAGCCTTGACAATCCTTAGAGCACCTAGAAAAGGCCTTAATTAACAAGAAGTTGATCTCTGATGTGTGTTGGGGCCATTTACCTATGACTGGCTTTACTGAGGTCTTGGTAGTCCACACAAACTGTCCATTTTCCTCCCTTATTTGGTATGATAACCAATGGAAAAACCCACTTACTGTTGGATATAAGGTAAACATAGCCAACACTCAACAATTTTTAAATCTCTTCTTTAACTATGTCCTTGAGTGTTGGGTTCATTTTTCTTTGGGTTTGGTGGATAGGAAGATACTCTCTTGCATGTAGATATGGTGCTTACAGATAGCAGGGTCAACACCCTGCATGTCTTAATAATTCCAAGTGAAAACATAATTGTGCATTTGCAACAAATGAATTAGCTTTGGCTTTTGGTTGGGTTGTAGTTTCTTATTTATGTTAAGAGTTCTACGAGAGTTGATTTCTACAACAACGATAGTTGGTTTTAAGATCTTTGCAATAAAGTAGTCATATAAGTAACTAAGGAAGATGGATGTGTTATAGAGCTTGCTATCTCAGAATAAGGCATTATAGTTATCGCCGAATCTTCTGTCTTCAGTGCTTCCTCATTAATCTGTTCACTATGTTCTCTGATTTGGACATCAAAAGGATACATATTTTGCGTTAAGTTTGTAAACATTGTGTCATCAATTGGTTCCTTCAAATTTAAGGCCTTGTCTATGGTGAGAATTGGATGAAAAGAATCTAAGGGAAAACTCTTTATATTGTATTTCCCTCTCTATATTGTCTTTGTGAATTCACAATGGTTCCTCATAATAAAGGAAAGGTTGGGCAAGAGGATACAAGGTAATATTTTGAACTGAGCTGCCATGGTAGATTGTAATATCTCATGATTTGCAACCAATATGGGCCAATAGCCAACCAAGGGATTTCCAATATGGTAGGATAACCACCAAGCCCACTTTTAGTATGTAGCACTACTTGATATGTTAGGGTATTCTCAAGAATTGATAGACATAACTACATCTTTTACATCACTTTTCAATATGTTTGGTATTCTCAAGAATCAATAAACATAACTACATTTTCTAGGATCCCTTCCCACTTAATAGTGGATTTGCCAACCATTTGAAGAACAATGGGGATTTGCGTCTTAAAAATCAATAGACATAACTACATCTTCTACAACACTATCCAATATGTTGGGTGTTCTCAAGAATCAATAAACATAACTACATCTTCTAGGATCCCTTCTCGCTTAATAGCAAATCCGCCAACCATTTGAAGAACAATGGGGATTTGCCTTAACGTCTTTTGAAGGTTTAACTTCTCCATGATGTCTTTAGTCAAGACATTGATGGCACCTCCCAAATAAATATAAATGTACTTTGGGATGAGTGTCTTCCCTATGCAAACATCTACAACATGTCTACCTAGATCAAAGTACTTAGGAGTACCAATATTTCCCAACATAAGGTTATGATGTTGACCTACTAGTTGAGATAATTTTAGGATCCTGCTTCTTTCTTCTTGGAAGTCACTCATGGCCTTAATATAAATGGGCACATTGTTAATAAATGAAACAAAAAGATATTGACACAAAGGTGTTTTTCATTCCCCTAAGATATCAAACTCAGATCGAGGCTTAAGTTTCAGCTAATCTAGTCTTTCCGGAATGGGTTTTCATATTGTTCTTCAAGTGGAGAAATATTTGGACCTGCATCAAACTAAGTAGGAAGAGAAGGTCTTGGATGCTCTTCTTTCTTTTGTTCGAAGGTGATTTTTGGATTTGGGTTTTCTGTCATTTTCTTGATCAAAATTGTCCCCCTTCACAACCTAAGGTCATGAGAGAGTAAGTTGAAAGGTCTATTGTTATGTTGTTGTAGACTGGTTGGGCTTGTTTTCTTTTGGGATTAGGTGTAGGCGGGGAGGCAACTTTGGTTGCCTTAGAGGATGTTGGTTGCTAGGGTACTGAGAGGTGGAAAAAAACTTGTTTTTGCTTAATTGGCTAGCATTGTTGAGGCCTCCATGGTTGTTGGTTTTGCCATTGGTGAGTATGGAATTTGAGGGAGTGGTAGAAATTATCAAGAAGATGTGTGCAAAGGTCAAGGTTGTTGAATCGATAAAGGAAATTGTCAATACCATTGGCTGTAGGAAAATTTGGATTATCAACTTTAGGAATTAATACTATGAATGTGGCATTGGTGGCCATAGGTGCTTTTCCATTTAACCTAACCTCCACCTCCCTAAGAAGATCATTTCCCATTAGGTTAAAGAAACTCAAAAACAACTCAAGAATCCACCCATAAAGCCCTAGGCTTTTTTCCTTATTCATTGAAGAAAGAACGACATAAAGTTTAGAGCTAGAAGCCTCTTCAAACATATCTTTATTTGTCCTCTTCTGACACTAATCTAGGAAATTCTATCACCACTTGGATGACCTTTGCTATATTAGCCCTAGTTGGCTCTTGAATACTATTTTCCAAAGTCTCTAACTAGCTCAACCAAGTCATGGAACCCCTTTATGTCAAGGCTATTTGCATTTTTCATGCTCCAAATAGAATTGATTCTTTTTCTATCGAAGAGAGAAATACTTGGTGTTCTTTTACCCCAAATCAAGCTAGGTGGCTTTTATCTTCATCCTTCAATCTGTATCCGTTTGCCTTAACAGTTTAACCTTCCTTTCCTACTTTCAAGTTCCTTCAATCTCAGCAATTCATCATCCTTGAAAATGCCACTATTTTATAAGAGAATATCGGTCAATTGTTTTAGGATTGATTCAATGAGTATTATAGTTACCAATGATTGTAAG
Organism: Pinus taeda; assembly: GCA_000404065.3. Taxonomy (NCBI): domain Eukaryota; kingdom Viridiplantae; phylum Streptophyta; class Pinopsida; order Pinales; family Pinaceae; genus Pinus; species Pinus taeda. Next base: position 49,480 of record APFE031509135.1, on the reverse strand, counting down.
AAAGTAAACAATATGTTGAATGCTCTTTTCAATATGGTGAGGCATGTTTTAGGTTGAGGGAGAACTGGTCTCGAGGAGTAGGTGAACCTTACTTCTTTCTAATTGATGGATGACTTCATTTCCAGGAATCCAATGTACCCTTGAATTTCAGTGCATATAGAAAGTGTCTCAAGTTTGAATAATATCGTGGATGTCTAAATATCTAATTTAAACATATGAACTAACACCCCTTTCTACCTAGAAACATTTCTTGTATTCCATGCATCTAAATGTTAGTTTTTTCCAAATTATATTCTCATTTATTCGATTTTTCAAGTAGGACAAACTATTTAAAATTTGCCATAGCGCACATTTACCTTTGAATCTAAGAATTCTGTGGGGGGTTAAAATAAGTGTTCTGATAACATCAAGGGATGAATATATCTGCACTAGCAATCAAAGCAACATCTTTGATATGAGCTAGATAACACTGCAGAACATCAATTGTTATGCCCAAGAATCCAATGCACCCATGAATTTTAGTGCATAAAAGAAGTGTCTCAAGTTTCAACAATATCGTGGATATCTAAATATCTGTTTTAGTATTTCAACCAACACCCTTTTCTACCTAGAAATATTTATTGTATTGCATGCATCTAGACGCCATTTTTTCCAAAATATATTGTCAGTGTCACTTATCCAAATTTTCAAGTAGGACAAACTGTTTAGTTCTTTTTTCTTGTTCTTGTGTCACAATTTGTTTTTCAAAATTTTTGGGGTTTTTGCAACTTTGTAAACTATGTTTTGCTGCATGATTTTTTAATTGGGACATGGCAGAGCTATATTTTTGATGGGAAAGAAATTCTCTTTCTTTTGAATACATTAGTATTAAGAATTCTATCAAATTCCTTGACCTTAAGGCAATACATGTTTTGGAAGGTTGGAATTCTTTTCAAGGTTTATTTAATTATTTTTAAATAGTCAGGTTTGTTATCCCAATTTGCAGCAAATAGGAAAAATTGACACGTTTAATTTTCTAAACTCTTATTTATTTTCAATTCTCAAGTTATTTTCACCACATTGATATCAACATTTTTAGGAGGGGATGGAGTGGATGGAGATGGGAGTAGACAGAACTCATAAAATGTTAGAAACCATGCAAGAAGGTGCTATATATATATATATAATTTATTTTTGGTTTGTAGGCTCACATTTTTCAGTCTCGTTTTTTTTTGTTCAATTTAGTATATTTTTGGGGATGCATATTGTGATTAGTCTAAATGTTATAAATACAACCTTTTGATGATTAGTTTTATGCACTTCCTTGTGTAGACTATTGCGACTGCATGTAAGGTAGAAGAAATTTTTGTGCTTCCTCGAGATGTTATAATTTTGGCTTAGGATGTTCCGCAAAAGAGGAACCCTACTGCTGCTGAACATATTGGAAAAAAGGTATGGTTTGGAATGGTGCAGAACTTGATGTTGCAACATGTTTTTTGTCTTTTTTTGCTAATGAACTTTAAGGAGCTAACATTTTGGATGTATTTTATGGATTCAATGTTTGTGTAGCATTCTTTGTTTGTATTTATGCGACTTGCTTTGGTTTTCGAGAGCACTATGACTAACAGGGATAAGTAGGGATAGGTGGTACTCATGTCAAAGCAGGTTCTTCTTTCCACACTGGCCTTTGCTTTTATCATGCAACATCCATACAAATATATTGTTTCCGGAAATCAAGATTTTTGATTTTGCAGAAAATTCTTTAGCACAAGTAGCATGGAATTTTGTGAATAATGGGTAAGTGTTCCAGTTTCCTATGCTTATTCTACGACATTTTATGCTTTTTGGATTGCATTAATTGTTGGATTTTCAACAAGATTAGAAAATGGCTTTATGTGTTACAGGGATTACAACCCTTTGCATCCAGTGCAAGCCTTAACATATTGATGTTGCAACTGTCTTTCTTGCTAAGTTTTTAAAGGTTAAACTGCCATTAGATGGAGAGAGGCCTTGGTGGCAGGAATTTCATGCGATTCCTCACCAACGTGAGGTTCAGCTTATTGCTTTGATATAAAATGGTGTTTTTGCAGAGTGCTCAGGTTTATAATAATGCTCAAACTTAGCATAATGTCATCATATCTAAATGTTTTTTGATTGCTCATACACATCAATTGTTATTAGGCAAGATATATTTGGAAATAGGGGATTGACTATTATAAGTGAATTGTCAATTTGTGACATGTAGGAATCTACCCACTACAATTGTTAATTTCTGTGTAGAGGTTAGCAATCAAATGTTGGATTTATATGAACAAACCAAGTCAACATCCACTTCAAATGACATCAACTCTCCTTAAGGTGTGGATAATAAGTTAGAGTCTTGATATAAGAATATTTTATAGGTTTAATTGAGTGAAAATGTCATATCAAAAGCAATTATTGCAGTAAACATCCATCATTTATTTGTTAGAACTATTTTCTTCACAGCAGCCTGAGTTTTGATATTGCAGGTAAACACCAAATATAAATCCATGTAATGACAAGTTGCAAGTGATACTGTGCTTGAGCATGTAAATCAAGGTTCAGCAATTCCAAAGTCTGTTACAAATTGATCATAAAAAGCACATCTGAAAGAATTAAATATTTCAGCTATTGAGAGTAAGCTAACATTAGCGGTAAGTTGAGAGATATACAAGAATATTTTGTCAATGGAAATTCTGGGGTTATTTGTGTTCGTTTAAATTAGACATCTTAATTTATTTGTTGTTTATTTAAATATTGAGTGCAATGCAATGTAGGGAAAGTAACATGGAGGATAATTGATAAAACTTTTGAAATATCTATGTGAGAAACACTATATTATAGTGCAGTGAAGAGTTAGTGGTAGAGGTGGGTTCTCTTTTGGTTCAAAGTCCATGTTATCTGCTGAGGAATCATCATATTGGTCTTTATTTTATATTTCTCATAAGATATTTGGGTGTATTTAATATTTTTTATAAGAATATTTTATGGTCTCTATTTAATACTCCTGTTTTTTGATGTGCAGGATGTTGTTGATTGGCCAATGGACACCTTCTGGGATTGCAGAGAAGAGTCCATGTCTACTATTTCTCTTTTGTTTGTTTTGTTTTTGTTATTGCTATTTGTATCTTTTGCTATTGCTGGTTGTTCCTTTCTTTGTTTTTTTTACAGCTACGACTGTTATTTTTATACATTTTTTGAGCATGGCCATGCTAAATTGTAGTTTGATATTTTGTTTTTCATGTTCGCTTTACCTTGTTTTGTTTTGTTTTTTTCCCCACCTTTGTTCATGGTTTTTGTTTTGAGTTCTAAGAGTGTGGAAATTAAGGCAAGCCTCGTCAACACATATTGTGAGTTTAGGGCTGATGAAGATTTAACCGATGTAATGGGCAAAGTTGAAGGAGGTATGTATGAAGGAATTCATTATTTTGTTGCTAAATAATTTAATGGTTCCACTTTGTTTTGATTGAACTCTTTTGCTACTTCTTATATCATGTGTGTTCATGTAAATATATTATAAAAAATATGTGTAAAGGAATGTAATTGAAATCTTCAAGCAAAAGCAAAACTTGCTTTTAATTGAGTAGAGTTTGCAGATATGGATTAAACAAAATAAAAGTTTCAATCAAAGCTATAACCATATTAGTTTTCATCTATAATTGGGAGGGGTACTAAGCATTATGACCATACTAGTTCTCGTCAATAATTTGGAGGGGTACCAAGCACTTTGTGTCACGGGAGGGTGTGGGTTTCTTATGTGTATTTGTAGATATGGATGAAACAAAACAAAAGTTTCAATCGAAGTTATGACCATACTAGTTTCCATTTATAATTGCGAGGGGTACTAAGCACTTTGTGCCACTTGAGGGTGTGAGTTTCTTATGTGTATATTTCAATCTCAACATTTTTAGTAAAACATGACATGTAGAGTTTGTAGATGTGGTTGAAACAAAACAAAAGTTTAAATCGAAGTTATAACCATACTAGTTTCGATCTATTATTGGGAGTGGTACTAAGCATTATGACCATTCTAGTTTTTGTCTATAATCGAGGGAGTACTAAGCACTTTGTGCCACTGGAGGGTGTGGGTTTCGTATGTGTATTTGTAGATATGAATGAAACAAAACAAAAGTTTCAATCGAAGTTATGACTAGACTAGTTTTCATCTATAATTTCGAGGGGTACTAAGCACTTTGTGCCACTAGAGGGTGTGGGTTTCGTATGTGTGTATTTCAATCTCAACATTTTTAGTAAAACATGACACATTTGTCTTTTCAGCGTGATAATTCTACAACTTTCTATGTGGCTGCTTGATGTTTTTATGAAGGAGCCACAAGCGTCATGGACTTCTTCCATCTTTCTATCATAGAGAAATGCACATTTTACAAGAACTTACAAAAGTTGAGTAATATAATGAACATAAAAAATTTGGCCTTGCTATGTGTAGGGTCTATTGAGGGGGTTTGGTTTTTTGCCATTTCTTCAATCAACTTTAGTTGGGCCTTAATTTGCACACTAACCTATCTCCTATCTTGAGATGAAGCCAACTTTGGTATGTGTAGGGTCTATTGAGGGGGTTTGGTTTTTGCCATTTCTTCAATCAACTTTAGTTGGGCCTTAATTTGTACACTAACCTATCTCCTATCTTGAGATGAAGCCTATTACCTCATCCTACATACATATTTTTGCCATTCTTCAATCAACTTTGGTTGGGCCAAAAGTCCACACAGTAACCTGTCCTGAAACCACACAATAACCTAGGAACATAGACTAGCTAAAACCAAAAAGGGTCACTAACTAGACAAATAGAAGTTGAAAGCAAGCCTCAAAAGAAACAAACATTAGAAGCTTGAAACCATGATATTCTCTTCATTCTCAACACTGTATTTATTTGCACTTACTATGATTCTTCCATCTTGCCACTTCACACAATAATGTGACTTCTAGTGGCTAATTCTTGCAAAGGGTCAAACAATTTCTAATCCATCTCTTGGGGTTAAGATCCATCATTGTCATATCATAAAGTTGCATGGTTCTTCACACTACTATGTCATGTTGGTTTGAGTTGGAGATCCACACCTTTTTGCTCTCCTGTCCTTATGATAGGTGTGACTACTTCTGGTGGCCTATTGTCCAAGCTTTACTACTTCATAATTGTCTTGTTACCCTAGTCATTAACATTAACATTGTATATCTAAGCAATACCCTTAGAGTAACCTAGGAATACAACTAAAATGGAGCATGGTCTTTTACTAGACAATAGGGAGAAATAAGTATGCAACAAAAACAACAAATTCATAAAGATATTGAAGTCATGGTGGTGCATGGCCGTTCTTAGTTGGTGGAGCGATTTGTCTGGTTAATTCCGATATTGAAGTCATTGATTTATCTCCATTTGTAGGACCTTATCCACATGTACTTGCTGTGATTCTTCTATTCTGCCACTCCACATAGTAATGTGATTTCTAGCCATTAATATTGGTAGAGGGGGAAATAACCTAGTTTTGATCCTTCTTGTTGCAATTAAAATGATATGAGGGTGCCTGTTTGTTAAAATTGGCAACTAGGGCCAAACTCCATGCGGGTCATCTTATTTATGGCAACTGATATTTTTATTGGATTCCTCTCTTTGAGAGGTTTAGGATTGATCTAAAGATCATCCGATTCCGACATGTATTTATGGAGATATGAATTTATATGTATTATTTGACAATTTGTCAAGGTCGGTCAGCAACCAAATTACCCCAACTTATCCTCAACGTTGCATTATAAATAGAAGAAGTCTTCAAGTCATTTGACACACATTCATGATCTCTCTCCACTCGTTTGGGTTTAGTGGCTGGAGAGGTCAAGAGGGAGAAGCCCTAGACGTAGTGAAGGAAGGGTTCCAGACGCAGCAAGTCAAGGTGCCCTAGACACAGTTGAAGGGAGAGACACCTAGCTGCAGTTGAAGGAGATCTAGCCATGCCCTAGCCGTAGTCACAAAGAAGGGATAGCCCCTGTCTTGAAGGTGCCCTAGTTTCATAAGTGTAGGCCTTATTCTGCAGCAAAAGAAGGTCTAATGCAGCCCTGTATCCACAATTAAAGGAGGCTCCTATACGCTGTCTAAAGGAAGCCTATATGCAGTGCTAAAGTGCCCTAGCCGCATGTCAAGAAGAGCCCTTAATCCACTGTCAAAGGGGACCCCCAAACGCAGCTAAAGGAGACCCTAAACTGCTATTTAGAAAGCCCTAAATCCGCAGTCAATAAAGGAGGCCTAACTGAGATCTAAAAATCCTAATTCGCAGATCAAAGTAAGTCACTCATCCGTAGAAAAGAAAGGGATGTTAGGGTCTCTAAGCCGCAACCAAAGGAAGCCCCAACACAACAAGAAGAAGCATGGTCAGATTGTTGTAGATGACAACATTGTGATAGAGGTTGTTCCAGGTATGACACTGCTTGCAAGGAGTGAAAGCCACAGTCATAAGGTGAAACTGTGTGTTGAAGAAGTCTGCCCTTAGACTTCGATCAGATCTACGTAGCACTAGCTTCATATGTAGATTGGGTGCTAATACACTGATGCATTGATGATGTTTATATAGCTGTTTTAAGGACATTTACTTCTGTGTTGCTATGTGCTAGGCCACAGGCCATAACACCATAGCAAGGGTTACTTAGGGTTGATTACTTCAGGTGCCCTTATCAGATCAACCATTCATCTCAGTCAAGGGAGTTTAGGGCTGCATATTGTGCCCTAATCAGAATTGCTAGATCCGTGTTGCTATGTGCTAGGCCATAGGCCATAACACCATAGCAAGGGTTACTTAGGGCTGATTACTTCAAGTGCCCTTATCAGATCAACTATTCATCTCAGTCAAGGGAGTTTAGGGCTGCATATTGTGCCCTAATCAGAATTGCTAGAGAAACTAGCAATTGAAGGAATGTTGCATCAGAATATGCTGTCATAATGATGTACTTTCTACTGCTGTAATAAAATCTCAGATTGTATGTTTGTACTATCTCTCTCTTTGCTGAACTATTGAAGAATATAAAAAGAATTGATCAAGGGTTTCCCCACATTAGGTTTTGTCCTTGGTTGGTGCCACATCTTGTGTCCGCTTGTCTTGGCTTGTCTTCTACTGTTTATGTTTATGTTCTATCTGCATTTTACTATCATGCTAATGTGATTGCTAATTTGGATATGGATATTGGGCTAATAAGAAAATTGAAGCAAATTGCTCTTAAGAATAGAACATACCAAAAATTAACATGGTATCAGAGATGAGGTGAAGACAAAGCCCAAGCAAGAGTGAAAGGGCAATCACCGAAAACAGTTGGAAAGGAAAAATGGCTCAATGGGTTCCTCATCCCACTTCCCGGCTAAAGACAAGCTCCGTGAAAAGTCTGACTATCACGGATGGAAGATGTCTCTTGATCTGACATTGGAAGAACAAGAAGTGCTGGACTATGTGAAGGGTAAAATCCCGAGTCTCCATCAAATGCGTCGACTGCTACAAAGAACAAGTACACCAAAGGTGAAGTCAAAGCGAAGAAGATTATTAGAGATTCCATTGACAAGCGTTTGGTGGGCTACATCTCCAATCTAAACACCTCCAAGGAGATCTAAGACAGATTGGTAAGCATGTTCAAGGTTAGTGATGCAAATCAAATTTTGTTCCTCAAAAATAAATTGAAGGATATTAAGAAGGGCAAGGATGAGGATATTCAATCCTACTTAAGGATCACCGAGATCAAGAATGATCTTCTATCGATTGGAGAAATCATATCTGACAGGGAACTTACTATCACAACTCTTGGAGGGATCCCACCTTAGTGGTATATATTTAGAACCACTATTCTCAATAATGATCGAATTCTAGGATTTGAAGAATTGATGTCGAGATGCATTCAAGAAGAAACCAGGATGGTGGAGCAAGAAATGCCTTCTAATAGAGGCAACCCCACTGCTTTCTCCACTCATGCCAAAAGGAGAAATAATGCAGGGTCTAAAGGTCACTTCAATGGAAAGCCCGGATCTAAGGGTGGAAGGAAGGGTAGATGCTTTGCTTGCAATAAGTTTGGCCATTATGCGAGGGAGTGTTCAAATAGAAGGGACAAATCACATGATGATGATCACAATCATTCCAGGGGCAACTTCAATTGAAGGAATGATAGGTACAATGGCAAAGGAAAAAGGAATGCAGGACATCAAGGAAATGGTTGATCCTCCAAGAAAGCCAGGAACTCCAGGTATGAAGAATCAAATGTTGTTTTTGATAAGCAAAAGGGGTATTATCTTATATCGACCCCCTCCACTACCTCTCCTCCGGACTCTTTGGGAAATTGGCTTATTGATAGTGGTGCTTCAAGGCACTTCACCGGATTAAAGGAAGCTCTCTCTAATCCGGAAGAGAAAGAAACAAACTTGAAGATTATTCTTGGAGACGATACCACCTATCCCGTAAAGGGTGTAGGAAATGTTACCATTAAATTGAATCAGGGTAACACGATTCATTTACAAGTTCTTTATGTACCTGATCTCAAGAAGAACCTGGTGTCCATTTCGATAATGGAAGACAAAGGTTACAAGGTGGCATTCATCGATGGAAAGGTACGTGTTTGGAAAAGGAGTTTTAAAGATGCTTTTACACTTGGGTTCAGGGTTGGCACTTTGTATCAAGTTGCAGGAAGTCCATTGGGGACAATGTCGTGTGACCCATCTCTTCAATCTGAACTATGGCACTGGAGGTCTGCCCATTTTCATTGTAAGGCCCTACCCGATGTAAGACAGATGGTGAGAGGGATGCCTGAATTGAAAGAAGAGCATGAAGGTGTCCGGGATGTACCAAAGGAAAACCTTCAAGGGGACCATTCCCCTCTAGTTATAGCAAGACCATAGATATGTAACAACCTGAGGGGTTTGAGGTTTATGACCAGGAATCTCATATATGCAGGTTGAAGAAATCTCTCTATGGTTTGAAGCAAGCACCCCTGGCTTGGTATGAGAGGATCGCTAGCTATCTGATGAATTTGGGATTCACTAGGAGTGAAGCTAATCTGAACCTTTACTTTAAGGTTGAAGATGATAGACCTCTCATACTGATGCTTTATATGGATGACCTCTTTCTGATGAGTACAAACCCTTTCATTTACAAACGTAAGAGGGAGTTGATTTCGAATTTGAGATGAAGAACCTAGGACTAATGCACTACTTCCTAGGGTTGGAGGTTTGGCAAAAGGCAGGAAAATTTTCCTATCTCATGGAAAATATCTTGTGAAGATATTGGAAATATTTGGGATGGTGGACTGCAAGCCTCTGACTACCTTGATGGAGCTTAACTTTAAGAAGTTATGTGGTAGTGCTGCCGGACCTGAATTGGGAAATGCCTCTGAGTTTCGTCAACTCATAGTAGCATTGATGTTCTTAGTGAACTCCCGTTCGGATGTATGTTTTGCAGTTAGCATGTTAAGTCAACATGTGGCTGAACCTCATCACTCACATTGGATTGGCACCCAGAATCTTCTGAGATATCTTCGGGGCACAATCACTCATGGACTGAGATACACTGTCAGAGCTATAAGGCTGGATGGTTATTCTGATACTGATTGGGCAGACAGTATGGTGGATCGCAAAAGCACTTCTGAGTGCTGTTTCTCTTTGAGTTCTGCTTCCATATCTTGGATGAGTAGGAAGTAGAAGTCGGTTGCTTTGAGCACCGCTGAGGCTGGTTACATAGCTGTGAGTATGGCCTCGTGTGAAGCTGTCTGGTTGGGAAAGCTCTTCATTGAGCTGTTTGGACACGTGCTAGACACCACCATGATTCTCTGTGGCAATCATAATGGGATCTGATTATCAGAGAATCCCGTATGTCATGATTGCTCCAAACACATAGACATCAGGTACCACTTTATCCGGGATATGGTATAGTGAGGAGCAATAAGGCTCCATCAGGTTGGAACTGATGAGCATGTCACCGACTCTGACAAAGCCCTCGTGAAAGGTCAAAATCTTGACTTGTCGAGACCGACTAGGAGTCATGGAGAGACCCTCTCTTGAGGGTCTTGTATGATATGGATATTGAGCTCTGAGAGCTTTGGGGGGCATGGGGTACTTCTTGGAGTGATGAGCAACCATAGGGTGAGTGGTTCAACCTTCCCTTAGTGGTGTGCTATGTAGGCAGGATGAGTGGTTCATCCTTCTCTTGCTGAGACACAATCATAGGGTGAGTGGTCCAACCTTCCCCTAGTGATTTGTTGTGTACAGGGTGAGTGGTTGAGCCTTCCCCTGCGATACCCCTGGCGACATGTAAGAAGGATGAGTGGTTCATCCTTCTCCTGCTGAGACATCCTACCCATGTAGTCTGGGACTCATGGGAAGTACCTCTCATTTGGCCAATGAGTAGGGAAATGAGGATAGGGACCATAGTAATACCAATGGATGCATCGTGTACTACCGTACTCCCTATGCTAGGATGACCTATATTGATCTGGGATCAATGGAACTGACTTTGGGTCAGTAAGAGTGGTATTAGACACTCTCTTTATTTGGAACTGATTTCGGATTAGTAAGAGTGGTATGAGACACTCTATTTGGGACTGACTTCGGGTAAGTAGAGAATGGTATGATACATTCTCGATCACTTCTTCTTCTTCATAGTTCAGCAGAGCAGTGCAGGGCACTGCATTGATGGCAGAGATAGTACGGGCTGGAAGATGGATTAGCAGATGAAGTTCTCCCTAGTTGAGAGGGAGTGTTAAAATTGGCAACTAGGGCCAAACTCCATGTGGGTCATCTTATTTATGGCAACTGATATTTTTATTGGATTCCTCTCTTTGAGAGGTGTAGGATTGATCTAAAGATCATCCAATTCCGACATGTATTTATGGAGATATGAATTTATTTGTATTATTTGACAAGTTGTCAAGGTCGGCCAACAACCAAATTACCCCAACTTATCCTCAACGTTGCATTATAAATAGAAGAGGTCTTCAAGTCATTTGACACATACACTCATGATCTCTCTCCACTCGTTTGGGTTTAGTGGCTAGAGAGGTCAAGAGGGAGAAGCCCTTGACGCAGTGAAGGAAGGGTTCTAGACGCAACAAGTCAAGGTGCCCTAGACACAGTTGAAGGGAGAGACACCTAGCCGCAGTTGAAGGAGATCTAGCCATGCCCTAGCTGCAGTCACAAATAAGGTATAGCCGCTGTCTTGAAGGTGCCCTAGTGCCCTAACCACAGGCCTTATTCCGCAGCAAAAGAAGGTCTAATGCAGCCCTATATCCGCAGTTGAAGGAGGCTCCTATATGCTGTCTAGAGGAAGCCTATACACAGTCCTAAAGTGCCCTAGCCATAGGTCAAGAAAAGCCCTTAATCCGCTGTCAAAGGAGACCCCCAAATGCAGCTAAAGGAGACCCTAATCCACCATTTAGAAAGCCCTAAATCCGCAGTCAATAAAGGAGGCCTAACCGAGATCTAAAAAGCCTAATCCACAGATCAAAGTAAGTCACTCATCCGCAGTAAAGAAAGGGATGTTAGGGTCGCTAAGCCGCAGCCAAAGGAAGCCCCAACACAACAAGAAGAAACATTGTCAGATTGCTGTAGATGACAGCACTGTGATAGAGGTTGTTCCAGGTATGAGACTGCTTGCAAGGAGTGACAACCACAATCATAAGGTGAAACTGTGTGTTGAAGAAGTCTGCCCTCAGATCTACGTAGGACTGGCTTCATATGCAGATTGGGTGCTAATATACTGATGCATTGATGATGTTTATATAACTGTTTTGAGGACATTTACGTCTGTATTTCTATGTGCTAGGCCACAGGCCATAACACCATAGCAAGGGTTACTTAGGGCTGGTTACTTTAGGTGCCCTTATCAAATCAACCATTCATCTTAGTCAAGGGAGTTTAGAGTTGCATATGTGCCCTAATCAGAATTGCTGAAGCAACTAGCAATTGAAGGAATGTTGCATCAGGATATGCTGTCATAATGATGTACTTTCTACTATTGTCACAAAATCTCAGATTTATATATTTGTACTATCTCTCTCTTTCTGCTGAAATATTTAAGAATATAAGAAGAATTGATCAAGTGTTTCCCCACATTGGTGTTTGTCCTTGGCTGGTGCCACATCTTGTGTCCTCTTGTCTTGGCTTGTCTTCTACTATTTATGTTTATGTTCTATCTGCATTTTACTATCATGCTGATGTGATTGCTAATCTGGATAGATATTGGGCTAATAAGAAAATTGAAGTAAATTGCTCTTAAGCATAGAACTTACCAAAAATTAACAATGTTCCTTCCCCTACATGATTGTGATGGTTTAATGTAGAGTGACCATATTTATTTGCTTTCAAGCAAACAAATCAAACATTCATAATGAACTTGGTTATAAGTAAATTTAATCTTAAATAAGGCGAATTAAGATCTCTTTAAATTTTTGAAAATATCAGTTTATGATGTTTAATTACAGAAATATTTGTATAGTGACATTTTTAGTCCGTCCCTCTCACCAGGGACTATAGGTTTCATGCAACAATGAAAATCGTTTGAAGTTATATTAGTTTTCTCAGTTCAATCATATTTATCCTATGTTCTATCAAAATTTAATATTTATTTATTTTATTTTATAAAAATGAATTAATTTTTATATTTCTGAAATTTAAAATCCCTTTTCATGGGTTCATTCTTACATGATTGAATTAAATCTCCTGAGTGTGGGCTTTATTTCTACTTGTCAGGAATAATGACTCATTTAAAAAAATGGTTTTTGTATTGATTGCTATGTAGGCTCATTAAATAATTATGAGATTGCAGAGCTCTCTGCAATCAATGGTTTGCAATTATCTGTATTCCATGTTGTAGGTGAGACATTGCAGTCTTGTTCAAATTGCAGAGTTTGCTGCAATTGATGCTCTACATATCATTTTAGTGAATGGGGTGGGTGTGTCATTTCTCTGACAATTTGTTCTCATAACTAGACCTTCAACCAACTTGCTAGTACGTTCCAACGTCATCCCAAGCATCCAAGGCATATCCAAAGCCATAAGTAGAGGAAAAGGCAGCAGAGTCAACATTCCTCCCCATTCCACCTTTCTTGGTGGAAGCATCCATTACAATGCACTAATTTCTCAACATCTGGTTCAACCTAGTCATGTTTTGCCTTCCATTGAGACGAGCACATCTACAATAGTAACTTTCGTGACTACATATGATTAGGGCAAGGGTGGTGACTACATATGCTTAGGGCAAGGGAACAACCTCTAGTTGTTGCAAGGAGAAGCATGATTGAAGATTCAACTGTAAAAAAACGAGAGTGCTATTTTTAATTTGGTGATTGAAACAATTGAGCTAGGTTTTTATCTTCACAACTACAATTATGTTTACTAGAGCCATTGCCTGAAAGAGAGAAATAAGAGTTAGACCCCTCATTAGAGATTTATAGACCGCAGACCCAAATAGACGTTGATGGTAGACAAAAAGGAGAGAAGGGGCAAGACGTGAGGAACCAAAAGGAGGACTAGAAGTTACTACCAAACGGATAGGGAGGCTATGGATACTACTTGCCACAACTAGTCATGCATGCAATGATGTGGAATGATGGAACCACATTGAACTCTTGCATCAAATACACTGCTAAACCACTATACATAATATGATAATTTATGCACATGACATGACATGAAATTTATGCAAAATGATGTAATGAAAGGATCAAATGCTTTTGAAAATCAAGCTCACGTCCTCTTGATAAACAACATTTCTACTGATAAATATGCTCAGCAAGTGGCAGCGACATAGGCAGAGCATCACAAATGGAGAGGTACAACCTTTGCACCTTAGATGGAAATAAAAGATCTCATTCATGTGGGAAGGTAGCTAGTTCAATGGACAATAAATCATAATCAGTTACCCTGCTTAACAGTGGGAGGTTCCACTATTGAGAGGATTATACTGAAATTGTTAAGCATTTATAGAGGGGAGACACTTTAGGAAAGAACTCTTACAGGGAGCAGAGACATATGTAGAGACAAAGGTAGAGCAGGGCAAAGGGAGAGGTATGTTAACCATAGGGGGAGAAATACAAGAATGGGAGCACTTACCAAGTTTTCATTCAGAGAAGTAAAAGCTTCCATTTTGAAATCCATACTAGAGGTTTTGTGTCCTTCAAGAGTGGATGGAGTTGAAAGTCCTTAGTAAGGGCCATAACTTAGGCCAACATCCCAGCTTGATCTTCTTCCCTTCCTTCACTTCCACATGCTCTAAGGTATTGCTACATGGATCTTATCTATCTATATTTAATTTTCATTTCAATAATGAATATTTTTTGGCATGCACGTTGTGAGTTGTTGAAGAACCACTATAGTGTGGTTCTTATTGACGCAATTCTTATTCCATAGTGAGCATGATCAACCCTGATAAAGATCACCCAGAATAGAGTGCCCTCATGCAAAAGATCACCCAAAAGAGAGTGCCCTCATGCAAAAGATCGCCCAAAAGAGATTGCCCTCATGCAAAATATAAGGTAATAGGGGTCCTTTAATAACGAACACCCTTGCCAAGCTTAGATTAGTAAAGTATGGTTAAAATAGCCCCTTATCGAGAATCCTACTTCTTCATATAAGTCTGCCTAGCTGGTTGGTTCGAATTAGAGCATTGTTGGGGATGGAGGGCTTGGGGCCTTGCCAAGTTTTTTTTTTTTTTAATGAAGTGCCGCCTTGCGTCACTAATTGAATCATATCTCGTCCTTATTATAATGTTGTAATGATTTACATACTGCGTGTGCTTTCCTCTTTGGGTCTTTAATGAAGTACCACCTTGCCTAGATGACTAAATCATTTCCCTTGCTTGATTGTAATGCTATAAGGATATACATTCCGGGTACGCTTTCCTTTTTGGGTGTTGGGCACCAACTCCAACTTTCTCAAGGCCGAGCCATAATAGCTATGCAATATGAGATTTTAAGGTTGCAAAGGGAGGTCCCAGACAATGCTTTTAATGAGGATGGTGAAGGCGGTCAATTCTATTACAACTTCCATTCGTAGGGTTTCTAATCCACTAAGAAGCAATGCTAGCTATAGCATGTGCCATGAACAATGCCATAATGAGTAGCTGCATACTCGAAGGTTGCAAAGGGAGGCAATGAGGATGGTGAAGGCAACCAATTATATTACAACTTCCCTTCATAGGGTTTCTAATCCACTAGTGGGGGAAGCAGAGGTAGTTATGGCACGAACATTGTGAGTAGCTGCATACCTAGGAGTAGTTATAGTTTCTTACCCAGAAGAAACAATACTAGCAACAATGGTGGTATAAGCATCATTAGTGGTAGAACTACCAACACTTAAGGCAACTGCGGGAGAACCAAATTATGCTGAGGTGAGATGCATATCGAGATAAAACGATAGAGGAGGTAGGTGTATTTAAGGAAGTAAATCTATTTAAGGTTGAAGAAGTATCAAGAGTTGTTACAGTTTTCTCAATTGCCAGTAGGGAGCCATCATTTTCTCCTTTACAGTTCTTCCATCTTGACCAACTAGTTGGCCTTTCCACAGACTCAAAACTCCATGGCACATTGAGCAACTAGCAAATAAAGAGCAATGCAGTGGTTAAGCATTCTTATTGTTGGTGGTGCTACACAACTACTACTAGTTGGCTCTATGCATAGGACTTTCTGCTTAACCAACTAAAACCTTGGTATCATGGATAAATATAATTTGTCTTAGATTTGATTGAAGTAATTTAGTTGGAGCTTGTGTAGGCTATCTCTTGACTATCTCTTGATAACAAATTCTAGCACCTTCATTTCACCAACAATTCCACTGTCCCTTCCATCAACAAGTCACCATTTGAAAATGTCTTTACAATCCACTATCGACTCTCTATATCCATTGATGCATACTTTACAAGATTTGATGCAATGGAAAGATGGGCACATCAAGTTTTAATGTTGGATCAATGTTCCTTAGGTGCCCATTTTTATTTTTCAAAACATTTCCTGCCTACTCATTTACCCTTGGATACCTTGTTTTGTTGATGAAACATGATTTTGAGTCCACTCATTGCCTCTAATTCCCTATTTTGTTAGTGAAGCAAAATTTCCACATAGCAATCGCTTACTCTTCATATCTTGTTTTTCAACAAGATTAAGATGAAGCATTGAGGAGAATCATCCTGCTTTTGATGATGCTTTAATTTCTTGAAACAATTTCCTTTCCATCAAGATAAATGCTTGATAGACTCACTCCTATAAAGAAGGGTCCAAAAAGGCCAGAAACCTTCTTCAACATATATTTTGTTCCCCTAAGGACAATGGCCTCAGTGTTGAAAATTGGCAACAAGAAATTGCTAAAAATAGAAGTGCTACAAATAGCATTGCTAAAAATAGCATTGCTAAAAATAACAGTTTGGGCATCAGCGCTGGATTGGGCAACATGGAATGAAAAATTGAAATGCTACAAATAGAAGTTCTATTTTTAGCAGTGCAGTGTGGATTCCTATTTATAGCAGTCCCTGGTCAATCTATAGGAAGTAAATTCGAATTTGGTCTTACCAGTAGTTTGGAATATTAATTAATTAATTCTCCATGAGTTAATTAGTTAAGGAAAAGCAAACTTGAAGTCTTTGTGAGAACATGCAATTATTTCTCCACTAATTGGGAATGTGTCCTTGATTTGCTCCACTGATTGAGGAATTAAGGATGAGTTCTATATTGAGAGGATCAGTTGACTTAGTTTAACTTATTCAAGTTCAGTTAGATTAATTTAACAAGTTGTTAAATTAATGAGATATAGTTTGTTGATGCTTGCATGCATGTGACAACTATTATTTTCAGATAATTGTCTATTCACTCATGGATAACTGATGCATGTCAATTCAGACAGAGACCCAGTTGAGATCAGAGAAGGGACAATGTACTATCAGTTGGAAGAATATTTTCTTTATGCGTCGACAAAGGTCTTTCTTTATGTGATTTACGCCGAAATTCTTCTTATAAGAATGTTTTTTCGAAGCTCATCCATGATAAGGATTTATCTCCTTTAGGTTTATGCAGTTATTTCATAGGTCAGTGTTGTGTGTGAGGTGAGAATCACACAGGTTGCAGCTGGAGGACCGAGGAAAACTGTGTATAGAAATAGGAGACTTGGAGGGCGGACAAGAAGGTTGGTGAGAAGCCTTTGACTATCTATGAGCAGTAGAGGTATTGTATTGAGAGTTGGATAGCTTCCAAGCTAAGGCTTTGTGTATTTTAGACATATTTCCACTTGTATGATAATACAGAGATGGGGTTTTAGGTTGGTGCTTTCCTCTGGTTATATCTTCTATGTTATGCGTGTTTGATTTCTCTATATCAGTTATATGTGTTCTTATTGATGTTGCTCATGTTCGATTAAGCTTCCGCTAAATTGGTTCTAGAAGTAGATCAAGTGTTTTGCTTTAGTACATTGCATTACCAGGTGATCTACAGTGGGAATTTCTACATGGTGTTAGAGCTATTTGACTTGTAGAAAAAGTTCTACATGGTATCAGAGCACAGGTGATCAAGGAAGAACAATATACAAGAAGAGGAGATTTCAAAGTTTTGTGTTTTGGGCCGAGAGTTTGCAGAGCAGATCTGAAAATTTCTATGAAACAATTTTAGAAACAAATAGTAGATATAGATTCCTTGCGAAAAAATAACCAAATTCAAAAAGAAAATTGGCTGAATCGGAGTTTGGACGAGGGAGATATCGCTGATTTAAAATCAGCTCTTTTCCCAGAAAATTTCGTGATGGCAGGAAATATGAAATAGATTGGTGTGCTAGCCAAGAACCTGTATGCACTTGAGGTACAAGATGCATGAAAAGCCTTGAGGAGCAAGGTAAAGGTTAGATACTTGGTGGTTGAGAGGGAGAGTAAATTACCTCTCAACTTGTAGTGCTAGAAGAAGTCTCAGACGATTGTGGAGGAGTCACAATTGTTGAAGCAGCTTCATGTTGAAAATGCAACAAGATGATGGAGCTTAGTGAAAAGAAGTCGCCTTCACTAAGTGGTCCCGCGGGCTATTTTTGGCGCAAAGTCTATTTTTAGACATATGGGTCATGGCCTATGAGTTGCAAGATGCTATTTATGGATGATTGGTCATGTTGGTAAAAATAGATGGAAAACTATTTTTAGACATATGGGTGGAGTCTATTTTAGACTACCAGTCTAAATATAGAACAGTCGAATATTATTAGCTCTTAATAATATTTGGACTATAAACATTATCTTATTCTCTTGGAGCACTTCAGTTCGAGCTACAAATGTG
>APFE031509135.1:0-31190 GCA_000404065.3 Pinus taeda | reverse complement strand
CTTATTGATGATGCTCATGGTTGATTAAGCTTCCGCTAAATTGTTTGTAGAAGTAGATCAAGTGTTTTTCTTTAGTACATTGCATTACCAGGTGATCTATAGGTGGGAAATTTCTACATGGTATGGGAGCTAGCTGGTTTGTAGAAAAAGTTCTACATGGTATCAAAGCTAGCTGATTTGTAGGAAAAATTCTACAAAATTCTACACTCTGTGCATCTTACTAGCAAACAAAGATCGATGTTGAAGGAAACCAAATGCTCATTGTTTTTCTTTTAAAGGGAATTAACTCAAAAGTTTTCTGAGAGTGGTGCCCTTATGCTTGATCGTGTTTCTTACGATATTAGGCTTGAAAATAATTTAGATTCCTTAAAAACTCCAATGCTCCATCTTATCATCACATGCATATAGAAAAGATGCGTATCCCCAATGTCATAGACTACTTCAGTTTATTGTAAACCAAACATAATATTTGATGCCGTTCTAATTTGCTTCTGCATATATTGTCATATAAGAAAGACTTTGATTTCTATTATATGAATGCTTCACATGCTTTTAAGAATTTTCATTTTAATTATTTGCTCCAATTCATTATGTTATATCACCAATAGGTGAAATATGAGAATCCAAGTACCATTTTCAAGGATATGGGAGCCAGTTCGAGAACTAAATGGAAAGCAATGACCATAGAAGAGAAGAAAGCATGTCAAGAGAAACTTGAGGATGAAAAGAAAACACACTAGTGGTAAACTATGGAATGTAAAGACTTTATTCACTATGTTCTATATTTTTCCATAAGGGCTCGCACATTAGCCTTTGGAAGGTTTTGGGATCTACAAAAACATGAGATGACTAAGCTAGTAAGCACTAAAGCTTTTCTAAAACTAACAAATACACAGGTGTTAAACTTTTGGAACATTAAATGTGCTTCCTGTTGCTATAAAGATATCAAAATATAAATGAATATTGTCATTTGTTGCAATTATTTTTGAAAATAGAAATGAATTGTTGTTATATCTTGCCATGTGTGGACTAGGATTTGTTCTTGTAGCAATCAATGTTTCATCCAAACTTTAATCGCTTTGGAGGGTTTCCTTGTATCTTGTTCCTTGTCAATGTTCCACTACATGCATGTTGAGCAGGAGATCAAAGAAAGGGATACTACCTATCTCACCTTTCCCCATCATTGGTCACCCTCCCCATATACCATTGCTATCTTTAGCCCCATCCATTGGTCATACTCACTTTGCCTTTGTATCTATGGATTCATTGAAGTGGCACTAAAGGGCAACCTGATAACCGAATTGAACCATGTTAAATGTACGACCTCTTCAATTTCAGCGCTGATATAACTATATTGGGTAATCTAAGCATTTGTGCGTTTGCCTTAATTTTCTGTGGTAGCAAGCATTTGTGGTTCCTATTTTGGTTGCTAGGCTTTGTACATTTTAGAGGTTATATTTATCCATGATACCCAGGTTTGTGCTAAGCTATCCCACTTGTTTATTTTTTCATTGTTAGTTTAATTGCTTTCATATATTTATGTTTCTAAGTATGTGCTTATTCATTGTGCACAGGCTGTCAACAATTTGATGGGAATGGAGTTGCAGAAAGAACATTGGCGTCTCATGGTTTTTAAGGCATGCTTTGCTCTACAATCTTTCTTCTTCATTGTGGACATCTCTCTGTAATCACGTTTGAGCTCATTTTGATATTTAGATTCCTTAGTTCTATTCTGTGAGTTTCCTTTCTACTTCTATAGAAGCCCTTGTTTGGTATGAAAACCTTTGCATACAAATTCAGGAGTTCTATTCCGTGAGTTTCCTTCGTACCATCATAAAGCCCTTGTTTGATATCAGAATCTGCATTTTTTACTTATTTGTTTGTAATAAGCAAACTTCCCACTAAAAGAGGCATTTCAAATCCAGTTTTAATGATGTTTTAATGACGTGGGCATGTATCCTATTCCCCTTTTCTACGCCTGCATGCAGCATGCATGGCACATGCTTAGAGGACAACTGTGAAGGTTATTTCAGTAGGATTGAAGCCAGCACCTAGCATTTAGCTAAAGAAATTCATTGCCTCTTTGACAAGCCCATGATGGGAGCATCCCCCAATTATTGCATTCTATCAGGATTCATCCCTTTTAGGCATGATGTCAAACAGTTGGAGAGCATTATTTATCATCCCACAGTTTGCATAAGTAACAAAGGCATTCCATATAGATATATCTAAGCGGAATCCTGTTTGATGACATGGTCATGAACCTCGCCTTCTTATAAGGCTCCTAATCTGGCACATCCACTGACAACACTGGGAAAAGTGAATTCGTTTGGTTTCATGCTAGCTAGTAGCATTTGGCGAAAGAGTTTCAGGGCATTTTCGCTGTCTTCATTTTGTGCATATCCTGCAATAATTGCATTCCGTGAGACAACATCTCTCTCTGGTATCTTACCTAATATTTTAGATCTACCAGGCCTTTTGGTGTAAAAATATCAACCTTTAAGTGCATGGATACTTCAAGCTATCTAGAATGCAAACAGCTATAGTGTGAAGTCCATTTCTTACAAATTCTTTATAGAGCTAACTCTTTATCAGAATGTGTTTACAGAAAAGACTAAAGATTACTGGTAGCATATAGCGTTATCCATAAGCATTTGCTGCTTTGTACATAATTTCATGTTAATAATCGTTTTCCTTTGCAGCTGTAGACTTAAATGTGATAAATACAGTTTCCTAAATAGCCTTATTTTCAAAATACTTTGTAAAACCAATCATTTATCTTCTCACTTGTGACTTATAGCCTTACTTTCAAAACACTTTGCAAAACCAATCATTTATCTTCTCACTTGTGACTTATAGCCTTATTTCAAAACAATTTGCAAAACCAATCATTTATCTTCTCACTTGTGACTTGTGATTTCTAAGAGCTAGTCATCTTTTTGTTGTTTGTAAATTTGTCCACAAGCAAGTACCATAGTATTTTCTCATTTAGAAGTGCTTTGTCCTGGTCCGTTGCTATCTGGGGGCTTCATTTTGAAAGAGAGCATGATTCCTGACCATACATATTTTTCATGAGATGTATTTTGGGATGTCCTTCCATGCTTTCACCATCATTGGTTTGTTGTTTAGTTTTTTGGCCATAGGATTTTTTTCCATGAATAGATGCTGGGATAGGTAGTAGGTACAGAGAAGTTGTCATGGAAATGTCGCTGAGTATTTGTAGTGCTAAATAATGAACAGTAAATGCAACAGTGAAATTGTTTCTCCTGCAATATATGCTATTTATTCCTTGACTCAACTTAACTTATCCAAATTGATGACATGCAGGAATATTGCCTTCACAAGAGCTGCATCCTAACAAAAAGACTTGGCTTCTCATTGCACAATATAGTATAAATACCAACATGAAAGATGCCACAACTTGATATACTCTATTCCAATTTACAATTAGAAAGAGAGCTACATGACTTTGTAGAGAGAGGCTACATATGGCCTATATCATTTGATGATTAGAAGGTTGATCAGTTGACAATTCTTGGCAATATTTTATTGAGCCATTTTAGGATGTTTTGTCAGCATCTTCTTTCTAGAATATTGCATATTGCATCTTCTATTTCAGCCTTTCCAGCCTACTGGTGCTTCTTCCAGTAGTCTTTTGGGATGGATGACAAATCCTAATCCTGCTTTTCCGTACTCTGCTGTACCAATGGCGTTTGAAGTGGGATGATTTAGTAGGCCCTCTGTGTTCATATATTGTCAGAAATATATATATATATAATAGCTCTATTGGGAAAAATCGTGTTAGAACAAATATATAATATATATATATATATTTGTTCTATAACACACGAGTTTTCCCAATAGAGCATATTTTGACTTTTCTTCTGTGAATGGCTTCAACTGCTTTCCTAAAACGACATAGGACTCCACCATCAAATGGTACTACTGTAGATATCAATCTGCTGATTCTGAACACCTCATGAAGCACATCCGGGGTGGTCAGTCAAGAAGGTACATACAGATCATTAATTAAGATCGATATTTGATTATATGATGGATTGAAATTTTCTGTCTGCAGTCCATGTGTTCATTTCTTTTAATTGAGTCACAACTTAATGATAAATTCTCTTTTACTTTTTGTTTGTTTTAAGTTAATTGGCTTTTCTACCAGGTCCATCGACTGTTGTATGAGATCAATTTTGAGTAGGATTTTTTAGTTATCCTACAGGGCATTGCTTTTCTACAAAACTAAGATTGCTTACCTTCTAATTGTAGGTGACGTACCAAGGCCCAGGCCCAACTCATCCTCTTTAATACGTACTCACAAGATGACCTGCCAAAGACTGTGGTAAGAACTCTCAAACAGGGTTCAAATGTTCTGAGTATGGATTTCCATCCTCTGCAGCAAACAATTCTGCTAGGTGATTTCAAATTCCATTCAATACACAATTCTTCATTCAATTAAATTCCTAAAGTCAATTTGGAAGATGTACTTTTTATCTTTATAAGTATGTTCGCACAGGCTAGTGATTCAAATCTGGATTGCTGGCTTTATCGATCAGTTGGAACAAAGGTTGGTGACATTGCAATTTGGGAAGTGGCATCTCGAGAAAGATTAGCGTACAGGACCTTTAAGGTTTGGGAAATTTCGGTCCATTTGATTCCAAAGATGTTTTTTTCCTAAATTAGTTCTGTAATTTAAATTGTGGAAATTGTACATCTATGAATTGATCTTGAAAATGTTTTACAGTTCTTTACTGGATTTGATCATTAGCACAGGCCTTAGGTGTAAACTCTTATACATGTGTTTTTATGTTTTCATAGGCTGCTCTTGTGAAAGATCCAGCTGTGTCAGTGAATCATTGCATTTGGAGCCCAGATGGGGCAGTCCTTGGTAAATTAATCTATACTCTCTTTTAAATAAGATGTTTTGATATCATTTCCTCCTTTATACAACAAGGTGAGTGATTTGTAATAATGCCATCTACACGTCTCTGGTCTCCTTTTGGTTGGTTGTGCACCAATACAATGGTGTGCTATTCCCTCTATTCAGACACTGACATGCCTGTGTTATAGGAGTTGTGTTTTCCAAGCTTATAGTTCACATATATTCTCTTATACTGTGGCAGGCGATTTTAGACAACATCTAGAGGTTTGCTTACATGCTTAAAGACCAACCTGTACATGCTTGTAAGTCTGTAAAATTAAGTTTGTATTGAAAGTATAATTTATTAGCTTTGATATAATTTATACAGATTGACACACATGCTGGTGGGGTCAATGATATTGCTTTTTCACAGCCTACCTCCCAGCTACGCATACTTACAAGTGGGGATGATAAAGACTATCAAGGTAATCTGCTTTTTATCAGATGTGTCAAAACTCATTTCATAGTTGTCGTTTACTTAATCTGTATATGAAAGTAAATTGTGCGCTTGTAGGTGTGGGATGCAGTAACTGGTTGAAAGCAGTACACATTTCAAGGTCATGAAGAACCTGTCCATTCTGTTTATCCTCACCAGAAAAAATATTCAGGTACTTTGTTCCTTGAGACCTGAGCAATTTTATGTGCATTGCAGTTGAGTAGTATTAAATTCTAGTTGTTTTGAAGTTACATTGCATATTCTATTTTTGTTTGATGTTTGGCTTCCTGTGAATTTTTTTTCCATATGAGAAATACTTAATTGCCCTAAAGATAGATGGATTATGACTCTTTGTTTGTATGTAGTTTATTTTTTCTACAGCTATTGATGGAAAGACCAAAGCTTGGTTGTATGATCTCGCGGGATCTAGGGTGGACTATAATGCTCCTGGTCTCTGGTGCACTACAATGGCTTGCAGTGTGGATGGAGCAAGGTAAAATGTTAAACTTGGAATGGTGTTTAGTTTATAAAGTGCCTTCATGTGGATCTGAGTTTTACTTTCTTCAATTTTCTATATGTACTATGTCAAGACAATGTCTTTTTTTTAAAAATTATTTGTATTTTTTATTAGGCTCTTCTCCTGTAAAACAAGTAAAGATGGCAATTCCTACCTGGTTGAGTGCAATGAAAGTGAGGGAACTATCAAGCAGGCATATTCTGGTTTTAGGAAACGTTCCTTAGGTGTTGTGCAATTTGATACAAACCAGAAATATGCTCTTGGCAGCTGCTGATGAATTTCAAATAAGTTCTGGGACATGGATAAAACCAGTATCCAGAAAACAATTGATGTTGAGGGTAGTTCTGTAAGAAGTTATTTTTGAAGATGAGGATGGCTTATTTTTAGAGTTTGAGAGAATGATTTTGAGAAAAACATGTTTTTCTTGATCACATCTCAATGTATAATCCTTGTGTTATTTTCCAAAAAGTTCCAGTCTAGTTCTTGCCTTTGTTCCAGTAAAGATGGTTTCCTGTTGGCAGTCACAACTAATGACATAGAAAAAAGATCTTAGCCAATGCAGAGGTATTTCCCTTAATTCACATACTGAAGAGTAGATCCTTTGAGGAAACGAGGGTGCCACCAGAGACAATGGCAAAAAAGGTAAATTGCTTTCATGAACAGTTACTATGTACATGCACTGCTAATTAATGGTAAAGTTTAAACTATTAACTAGATAATTTTTAACACGCAAACTTCAATTGTGAATGTCATGCCTACTTCAGTCACTGCTCCTGGTTCCCTTCCCTATGCTATAGAACGTTCAGAGTGACTTCCACCTGCAGTGCCAATGACCAATTTTGTAAGAGCTTTCTCCTAGAATTATTTTTTTAGAGTCTACAATAGTTGTCCAGTGATATTCAGTTTAGTTTGTCACATATATCTTATCAGTGTATAAACTTTCACTCCAGATTACAGATATTGTTGCTTTCAAGTTTCCATATAGCATAGGATTTTGTTTTTCCCTTTCAAATGCTCTATTGCCCATTATTTTGGCATATTTTTTTATAGGAATAGGATGATATGATCAGTGGATTCTTACAATTATCTGACACTCGAGACATGTGTGCAGAGGACCATAGACAGCAGTTGGACACCAGCTGTTAAACCAAGGCTTCTAGATGAGGTTACAGACAAGAGGAAGAACTGGAAATTGAAGATCACTGATTTGGGTCAGTGTAGGTCTCTCAGGTTGCCTGACACAACGCATGCAAGCAAGGTATGCAATCATCCTTTGATTATAGAAAACACTAAAGGTTGACATACAATACAATTTTATCTGCTACAAATTCTGTCGATATTGATCCAAACAAGTAATGTGCTATTTCTTGCAGGTAGTAAGACTGATATACACCAATTCTGGTGTTGTTGTTTTAGCACTGGCATCCAGTGCTCTCCATAAGCTATGGAAATGACAGCAGAGTGACTGGAATCCATCTATGGAAAGGTGGGGTTCTTCAGTAGTTGTTTGCTTTCTTCTTATTTTAGCTTGTTTTATTTATTTATTTGTTTGTTATACTTTTGGATATATGATTTGCAGTTCTATTTATGTAGTAATGATTGACGAGGAACTAAGAGTTAGTATTTTTTTCCACAGTCTACAGCGAGTATTCCACTGCAGATGTGGCAGCCAGCTAGTGGGATTGTTATGAATAATTGCATTGGTGATACAAATCCAGAAGAAGCCACTGCTTGTATAGCTTTGTCTAAGAATGATTCCTATGTGATGTCTACATCCGGTGGCAAGGTCTCCTTATTCTTTTCGGTAGGTAAGCACCCACAGGGGATTTGAACCAGTGACCTATATCACATGGAGTGACTTAACAGTGCACCCATTCACTGTCAATCCAAAGCCCCGTGGGCTCGCAAGGTCTCCTTATTCAATATGATGACATTTAAGGTAAGAGAGCCTTCTACCTAAAGACCAGTCTCATTTCAATGTTTCTGATATGTATAATTTCAGTTTCAGTTGTCTGCTTAGGGGTTTATTCTCTAATGTCTCACCTGTGAATATAACTGTTGTGCTTTTCAACTTTCAAATTATGCGGTGTTAGAGTTGGTCTTTTCCAACGTCTCCTTTTCCAAGGAGCTAGCTATAGTTCAGGATCACTCAAGAATTCAAAGGCTCCCAATTTATCTGAGTCACTGGTTTCATGGCAATGCTAATTAGTGATTCATTCAGGTTATGACAACTTTCATGCCACATGCAGCCACGTTTCTGGCTTTCCACCCTCAGAACAAATAACATCATTGCAATTCGCATGTAGGATTCATCAATTCAAATATACAATGTATGCAATGTTCAAGTTGATGAGTTGCTGCCTGTGAATATTTCTTTGAATTTAAAATTCTTATCATTTTCTTCATTGTGCGCTTTTACCAAAAATGACCTTTTACAGGTCAGAACACAGCTCAAAGGGCTACCAAAAGAAAATCACAGGCCTGGCTTTTTCACTTGTTTTGAATGTTTGCTATCTTCTAGAGCTGATGCCCAGGTATATGGTATCTTTTATTATTATTATATATAGTTTGACTCCGTGATGTTCACTTTAAAGTTTACACAAATCTACCGAGTGGAAATGTTCCTGTACTCACAACCATGAATTTCAGCAGTTATGTCTCTCGGGTATAGATGGGTGGGACAAGCGAAAGTCAAAAGTTGTACCACTACAGCCAGGAAGATCATCGGCACCAGTCGGAGATACGAGAGTACAGTTTCATAATGATCAAATTCACTTGATAGTTGTGCTGAGAGCTTGCTATATATGGTGTTTCCAAGTTGGAGCGCTTTCACTATGTAAGTACTTGTAAGCAGTCTTGAATTCAAACATAGACAGTTATATAATGTCACTTATCTTCTGTATCTGATCGGTTGACCTTGTTACATGGTTGCATTGCAGTGGTCTCCTCATGACTCCCTATCAGCTCCTATTTCAAGTGCCATATACTCATGGGACAAGCGTCCTAGTTTAAGCAAGCTTCTTTGATGGTGCAATTGGAGTGTTTGATGCAGAAAGCTCGATGCCTCACTGTCGCATTGCACCTTCTGCATATTTACCATCGGGAATGAACAGGTAAATGGGCTTTTTCATTCTATCAAGGTTGATACATCTATTTTTTCAGATTTGGCTTTTGACAAGGCATATTATGATTTAATTTGTTGTTTTGTTATTTATGCAGCAGTAATGCCTATCCTCCTAGTCGTTGCATCAATCCATCCGAACCGAATCAATTTGCTCTTGGAATGACAGATGGAGGAGTTCATGTTATTGAGCCTTAAACGTTAAGAGTCAGAAAGAAATCAGAGTCAGGAGGGAAATGGGGTGTTGGACCTCCCCCAGATAATGGAACTGTCGGATCAAATCCAACATTAAATAACCAAGGTTCGGAACACACTTCAAGGTATTTCAATGGGAATATAAGAACAATTTGAAGTACACTACTACCTTGTGTCTACCGACTGTTTATTTACAAGAATACCATCAATAAATGGTAGTGCGTCTTGGCAGTGGAATGCCTCCACTTGTGTTCCAGTTTTTGAGGCATTCTATCAAAGATTGTAATGTTCATCTCTGTAGATGGAGGTTAAGCGATTGTAAATCATATGTAAATGATTATGTAGGTGCAGTCTTGGTCACTATATTCCTTTTCTAGGTCGTGTAAAAATTGAAAGTCTGTCATTGGAGTATAATTCGTGAATTTTCTTCTGCAAGGTATTTTTAAACCCTTCTTTGTACCACATGAGTTTTTTCTCATATGTTCATGTTCATTCAGAGGAGCGTGGCTTATGCGGAAGCTTTGTTAGACTCAGGAATATTATATTTATAAACTGAATCAGCATTTTTGGATTGACAGTAATTGCAGCTCAGATTGAAGTAATTCAGTTGAGAAAACATTGATTATGCATGAGTTTCTGCAATTGACTCAACGAGCTTTCTTGTTCGATGACTATTGTTTGAACATATTGGTACAGATATTAATGGAAAGCAAGAATCTGTAAGGAATTTGTGTTTCATTTTTGATGGACTTACTGGGGAGAGATCTTTCCTTTGAAAGTTGTAAGGTTACACATTTTGGATGTCAGCTTAATAGTTTCCTTCATTTATTCCTTTGGTCCGTTGCTATTTACAAGACTCTGCATTTTTTGTAGCGCTTGTAACTATCTGCAAATGCATGTGTTCCAACTGCTTTTTAATAACGCTGATTCTAGCTCCTTCAATTACATGGAGAGAATTCATGAGTGGATATGTTATTGTAAATTGGCAGATTTTTGTTATTAACGCTGATTCTAGCTCCTTCAATTACATGGAGAGAATTCATGAGTGGATATCTTATTGTAAATTGGCAGATTTTTGTTATTGTTTGACTGGGAAGCAATCAGATAAGGTCATCATTGTTAGAATATGCTTATTCTTAGCATTCAAACTAGTGAAATTTTAAAAGCTTGCTTCAACGGGAAGCTTTGGAAGTTTTGATACCATCTACATGTCTACTATGGGACATTTTGATTTACTATCAATTGTTTCCTCTTCTCCACTTGTTATGCCATGTTTTCTCTTCTCCACTTGTTACTGATAGGGTTTAACATGATTTTTTGTTGCTAGTGATATATTTTTTTGAATATATTGAAGAGAATAGCTAAATTTGCATGATCATGAATCAATACTTTCAACTCATTTAATTGACATACATTTCCACTTCATGGGTATATATTATTCATTTAATTGACATACATTTCCACTTCATGGGTATATATTATTCATAATCTTTAGAAATGGAAATATGAAAGGGCTCCCTTCTTGTTTCATGAAAACAAAATACCCATGCAAGTTCCTAGAATGTTGATAGTTGAGTTGTGTTATTGTTATGAGTAATTTTTGTCAGGGAAAAAAATTGTGAAGAATGTTGAGAGTTGAGTTGTGTGAAGAATGTTGAGAGTTGAGTTGTGTTATTGTTATGAGTAATTTTTGTTAGGGAAAAAAATTGTGAAGATAGACAAGATATATGTATAGGAATGGGAAAACTTTTGATTTATAGATAATTGTTTCAATGTAAG
Organism: Pinus taeda; assembly: GCA_000404065.3. Classification (NCBI taxonomy): domain Eukaryota; kingdom Viridiplantae; phylum Streptophyta; class Pinopsida; order Pinales; family Pinaceae; genus Pinus; species Pinus taeda. The sequence goes on along the minus strand of APFE031509135.1, from coordinate 20,215 downwards.
GAAGAGATTGTGAAATAAAATACCAATGCAAGTTCCTAGAATGTTGAGAGTTGAATTGTGTTATTGTTATGAGTAATTTTTGTCAGGAAAAAAATTGTGAAGATAGACAAGATATTTTTATAGGAATGGGAAAACTTTTGATTTAAAGATTATTGTTTCAATGTAAGGAAGAGATTGCAAATACATGTGCACATATTAGATAGAACAACACAATAAAAAGACAAAATTATCAATGTTTGCTAGTGATATTAGTGTTATTCAGAGACATTTTGCCAGAGACATTTTGCCATTGCAATGAATGGCCTTTATAAAATGTTTGACCCCAAAACATTGCATGTACAAAGAGTTAATACAAATCATTTCGCATGCGTAGCAGTTCACATGTTTCCAGCTATATTTAATTTGAAGTGCTTTTCCTGCAATTCGTTTTCTTTAGGGTTTGATATTCTTTCAACCATATAAGACTATCATGTAGTTTGTTGTAACTTATGTTTGAATTCTGGCTACTGACTATGTCCTTAGGTTTTTTTGTTGATGATTGTCTTGTTTTTGATGATTGTCTTGTTTTTTTTCTTGATGATTGTTTTAGAGGGTTGTTGAGTATGAATCATATGATTGTATTAAATCTGAAGTGCCATTCTTGCAACTCCTTTTAGTTGGAGACTGATATATTGTTAACCCTCATCTATAAAACTAATTGTGCTGGTTGTTGGTTGCGTCTCCGTTCTTTTTGTCGCGGCTTGTTCAAGGGGTTCCTGGCGTGTGTATCATATTGATTACTTTAATATGTACAGTTTATGGTTATTTCTCTTTATTTCATTTGGTTATAGTCCTTCTAAATCACAATAGTATCATTGGACAATGGTCATGGATGATTTGTATTAATATGAAATTAAGAGGTTATTCTTGATATTTACATTATATTGAAAAATTACTTGGAAGATTTTTGAAGTTGCCAGTGTAATATAGGACTTGCAGTGGCAAATCTTGTTTTAGAACTCATGAATGATTTATAATAATATGTAATTAAGAGATTACCAAAGCATCATACGTTACTAGAGTCTTCTCTACACCATACGTTAGAATGGTTATGTTACGCTTGTAAAGATAACAAGAGGAATTGGTCTTCTTATTAAAACGAGGATATATCATTAATGTGAGGGCTTCTTTCTGAAATTGATTATTTCTTAGACATTATTTCTTTTTGGTTATGTACACAAAAGATCGTTAAAATGGTACTCTTTTATTGACAGTGGGTTTGATTATTTTAAATTATTAACCTTCTGCTAAGCTCTTATCTATTTCTTTGTAACACAAAGGTATTGGTGACTGATGATACCTTTAGAAACAATTAATTTGTCAAGAATACCAAAATCAGTGGGCTAATTGATTCCATTTTATTGAGTTCAAAAATTAATTATAGTTCCATTGCTTTTAAAATTGTGAAGTTGTATAAAAAGGTTGGTTGTTTTTGCTTCAACTTTAAATTTCTCACATGAAATTATTTAGTCAAGGATAACTTTCCCTATTGAGATGGTGATCAAATCTTCATTTTTTCATATTTAATGTTTTCAGATTTACAAAGCTTTATTTTAGCAATCAAAGCTAACAATTGTACTTTGTAGTGTAGACATCGTATTACTATTTTAGGTATGATGTAATCCCTTTTGATTTTTCATTGCCCTCTAATGCCAACTTCTTACCAGGGCTTTTTGATAGCATGCAAATCTTTGAAATTTACTTTGTTCTTGGTCTTTAGGCTTGGCATCTTAAATCGTGACAAATATTATCAACCTTTGAAATATGCTTGGTTCCTTGCCTCTAAGCTTGTATCTCAATGGATTGTCTTGGTAAGAGTTCCTTCCAACTTCTTGAGATCTAGCTATTCTCATTCAACTTTTTTTTGGATCCTCAATTTCAGATTCATAAATTTTATTATCGTTTGCTTAGAATTTTTTTAGAGCTAGCTGTTTGCACTAGATTTTTTGGATTCTTTTCAAATTTGCAACAACTCATGATTTAACATAGGATCCTTTAAAATCAATTGGACGTTGTCAAGTCACCAACATTAGGAATGTATGGTGTATTATAACCTTAATATTTAGTAGAGGAAACTATGACAAAACCATAGAAACAAAAGTCTACATGTGGACCTTTGATTCCCATAAACAAAAGTTCTGTACAAATGTTAAAGTGGAAGGAAATAGAAGAAATAATTATAACATATAAATAGACATGTGACCAGAAGACAAGTAGAGGCAACAAAATAAACAATTTTAGCATGTAAGTAGATATTTGACTAGAAGATAAGTTGTAGGAAAGAAAATGGGAATTGTATATTTGCCTAGAAGATAAGTAGTAGGAAAGAAAATAGGAAATGTAGCATATATGTTGACATTTGATTAGCATATAATAGATAAACATACCATGTTTACAAGTTATTGTTGCAACAATTGGTAGTTTTTTTTTTTTAATAATTTGTTATCTTTCTTTGTTGCACTCTATCATTTTACCACCTTTGCTTATCACATATTTTGCATTGAAACGTCAAAACACCTTGTTTGCCACAACTGTTATGCAATGCAGTTTCTTTTAATGCGTTCGACATTTCATCCGAATCCTATGCCTCTTGTGTAGATTGACCATTTATATCCAATTCTAGGATCATATTTGGATCAAGAATCATCTAGTCCCATTTATTTTCCATCTCTGTTTTGATCTCTAATGATTAAGATTCAATGCTCTTCTAAATTAATTGATAATGAAAATCTACCACGAAATTGAGAATCTAAATATGATGTTAAAGCTCTTATTTAAGAACTTGGGGAGGCGGTAGTTGATAGACTTGATGTTGTACTCGATGAGCAAGTGCAAAAACCTGACAATTAGATAAGGGTAGTGGTGGAGTGATTGTTTGTAATGGAACATGAGATAGAAAGGTATGCAAGAATAACTAGTGTCATAGAAGGAAATGTTACATGAGAATTGGATAGGGGCAATTAAGGAACAATTGCCTGCAATGGAAGAGTTAATAGAAAGGAAGGGACATACAATCCAATTATTTTGAAGATCAATTAGTGGCACAAAGAATCCAGTTGTTGCAAGATCAACTAGCAATGGATTATTTTCAAGAATCGCGATCTAAATTTTGGGTATTATGAATGCATTGTGGTTCTCTTCTCCCAGATATTTAATAGATAGCAAATTAAACATAATAAACTTTATGTTATGAGGTTTAATTTAGAGTTGTAAAATTTACTTATACCTAATGATAACTTTTGGTTTCAAAATCATACAATTTTTTGAGATTTGTGATCGAAATTTTGGGTATTATAAATGAATGCCTTTACTTTAGATTGAGAATTCCCTTTGATAAACTGATTGGCTTATACATACTATCCTATGGTTTCATAATCTGACAATTTTCTAATATTTGTGATCTAAATTTATAGTATCATGAATGAATGCTTTTGCTTTGGATTGAAAAGACCACATGATAACTATGTTTAAAAATGGTTTTATTTTTCTTTAAATTTTTTATATAGCTCTAATCTCACTAGAATTTTATTTTTTGAGAATTGTAATACAAATATTGAATGAATATTATTTGTTTTGAAGTGGAAAGTGATTGTAGATTACAATTAAATCAATTGTACAACAAAAGAAAATATACATTATCATGAATTATGGATTACAATGGAATCAAAACTAAATCGATTCCTCTTTTTGCGCACTAGATCTTCTAAATTCCTACACATATCAACTATTGGCCCACGTGTGAGCGCACTACTGCGCTCTTGCATGCACATGCAAATATGTCATTGTGTTGGGCTATAAGAGCTCGACTCTCACTCGATTTCTTATACTCGAATGTTGAGTTCTACGCTCTGTTGAAACCCTTCCTTCGCTAATCTCTCACACTTGATTATGCTCATTTGACTTACCACTAACTCGCTCTATCTCCTCTTATAATTTTGACTTCAACCCTAATCTCCCTCTCAATGGATGAGATTAAATCATGATCAATGGTCAAATTAAATTAGGAATTTTAAATTTTCCTAAGTTTAACTTTAAAAAATAGTTAATTAAATTAATAATTTGCTAAAGTGGCTGTTTCATGGGTTCTTTTGCTACCCTTAGCACCTAGGCAAGAAGAACGTTTCTTCTATACTCCAATCAACAAAATTGTGGTTACATGATTGGTACAAATTATCTTCGAAATTTAAATTACAAGGAAATCAAAATCAAGTACAAATTACAATAAAATAAAAAAATTCCACAATATAGATCCATCTTTTAAACTTTAAAGAGATGGAATGCGAAGCAAAACTTTCAATGTGATTTATTCTTTACATCATTTTTGCCTTGGCTATGTCAAAGTTTATTCTAACGAGCAATAAATCTATCTTACTTTTCTCTGAATTATTTTAAAGTTTGTTCTAACTAGCAATAAATCTATCTTAACCTACTTCAAATTTTGTTTTCAATGAACAATGAATCTATAATCCATCTTAACCTTACAAAGAGCATCAATTTCAATGTTTTTTATTCTTTAAATGCTTAAACTGCAAAAAAATGTTAAAAATTACATTGTAACATAAGGTTGAAACCAATAATGCATTGACAAAACTCCAATCTGGAAAAATAATGGGATTCATATGTTAACTTCATAGCGAATGTAATGATCCATTCATGGTTGAGACATTAGAAAAGGAATGGGCTTTTTCATATGTTAATTTCATAGTGAATGTATTGACCCATTAATGGTGAGACATTCGTTCCAAAGAATTGCAAATTCCAATAAGTGAGTGATTCCACTTGAATTGCTTAAATTATATACTATTTCTTCAGGAATCATAGCCAGTGAAAAGAACATGGTCTATCCTCAAAAGAATTCTCAATTCTCATCAATATCACTAACATTGCTTTACATTTACACAAGTTGTAGTCATGCTAAATCAACTTATTTGGCCGCAAATTCCACCAATGGCATACATCATGAGAATGATGCCAATTACAACCAGGACCTTTGTTTATTCATCTCCAACTTCTTTTCAGGTCATTTAGCTGTTTATGCATCCACAGAAGCAAATCTTAGACTATATATTTCAGGTCATTTCGCTGTTTATGTGGATTTATGAATCCACAGAAGCAAATCTTAGACTCACCTATATACTCAGGATCATATATAATGAACTTATAGTTTGTCTATTTCCATAACCACATCTTGGTGCGTGAAATTGAACAGTTTTCAATTATAGTAATACAAAGAATGGTAAATTAATAAAGAACAAATACAATTTTTTTTTATGTATCTAATCACTGCATCATAATAAGAATGAAATGGGAAAACAAGAAAGCTTAAACCTACAATATCTGAAGTCACGGCCCCTAGTCTTGTTCTATCTCTACTAAGCATATGCACTGTTTTAATCAATCAAGTATGTAGATGGAAATTTCCTTGCTGCAACAAGATCTATTATCATTCTTCAAAAAACCACAGGTCATGATTTGTTGAATCATTGTTGCTTTCTTTCAATGTTGCACTTCCATTTAGGGAAACATCAGTGACACTTCTTATTTAGAAGGCATTCACTGAAGGGGGATCTCCAAAGATACCCTTGCTCTGAGCATCATCCATAATGCCGTCTTCTTCATGTCTTTAACTTAAAAATCACTAGTCTTCACAAACCAATGCGAAAATCTGGTTGAGGTATTTTGTCAAACAATGATCTCATAATTATTCATATCAAGCATGCTGATTTTTACGGAGATTTGTATGACAAATTAGAGTGCAAAGCCTTCGCCTACAGACTGGAGAGGCATCCAATCTCCAACTTCTCCAACCAATCTGACCTGCCAGCGAATTGCAAGCACTACGCTTCATCATGAATGCAGAGTGCAAGGTTGTGACTGATCCACGCCACGGATTGAAGCAGCGGCAGCAGCCGAAACGCCCTGCATGTACCCTGCACAGATAGAGACTGGAAAATATGCAAATAGAAAACCACGACTAATATGTTTGGCTATACATTTTGAGCACTTGAAAAGAAAAAAATATACAGATAGCGAACTCTAACCCATGTAGTTGTGATGATAGAAAGAATTTCACTGAATGGGAATGATAATTTGAAAGCAAAACAGCAGAAGCGAATTTATATTACTGGAAGTTACTATTTGGAATACTCTCGATTTAATAATGTAAATGGCATTTCAGTTGATTCAAACTAGGGTTGTGCTAGCTGCCCTTTCCTCTCTCTCGCCATTGGAATGAGACAGGGCTCTCGAAACTATAAATTCACATAACACCTCATCCATTTTTATCTGCTTTTACTCCTCTTTCTGGTTTTGCTGCTGCTGCTTCCTCGCCGCATTTGTTTCTCTGTTTGAAAAGCCATTTCTGAGAATGGGGTTTAGCGGGAGCTCTGGAGGATAGCGGGTGGTGGGTTTGTGTCCTGCATCTCAATAACATCGCCGCCAACATAACTGGGGTTTCTGAAATGGACGGGCTGCTGATTTTTGGAGAATTTACCAGAAAACTGGCCATCTTTCTCGTCTGACATTTTTGAATTTTGAATATTGTCGTTCCCTAAATTTACGCCGGACAACATCGAAGGGCTTAGAACTCTGAACTTTTCGGATAAGTGAGGTTATCGCAACAGATTAGTAGTCTGTTAATCACATATCGATGGATAAGTCCTTAAGAGAGAAGTTATCAGTTCATAAGTTATTGTGGATGTCATCAGAAAACATGGGTAGATAAGCTACTGGATAGGTCATTAGTAATAACTTATACACTGAGAATTTATCAGAGGATAAGTTATAATGGATAATTTTATGATATGATAATAAGCTCTCCTGATGGCTTATTAATACATTCAGAAGTTATCTCCAATAGCTTATCTAGAGATAAGTTATAAGTTTGACTTATCAAAGATAAGTTCTCATTGATAATCTATCGAACATAAATTATCAGTTATAACTTATCATTGATAGGGCAAAAAGTTTATCAGATCGAAGATAAGTTATCAGTTATAACTTATATTGATAAGACCACGAAATTATCATATCGAAGATAAGTTATATATAACTTATCATTGATAAGATACGAAGTTATCATATCGTGATAAATTATCAGTTATAAGTTATCATTGATAAGCTATCAATTATAAGTTCTTGGTTATAAGTTATCATTGATAACCCCTCAATAAGTTATCACTTATAGCTTATCATTGATAAGCTATCAATTATAAGTTCTTGGTTATAAGTTATCATTGATAGGCTATCTGAATATAAGTTCTTATAACTTATCCCAAAATAACCTATCAGTTATAACTTATCAACGATAGTTTATAAATTATAACTTATTGATTATAAGCTATCAATTATAAGTTCTTGGTTATAAGATATCCATGATAAGTTCCACTGATGATAAACTCTCTGAGATAAGTTATTACTTGTAACTTCTCTTAAAGGAGTTATCAATAACTTATGCGGATAACTTGTCTATGATAACACCTCTGCCAATAACTTATGTACGCATAGCTTATGGACGAATAACTTATATTCCAGAGAACTTATTCGCCTGATCGCTTATCCCCTAAGAAAAAACACTGGAATATCATTTATCTGCGGAATGAGTTATGCCAGAGTTGATTTATGGATTCCTCCCATTGAACAAATAATATTATGACAGACCACAGGGTTTTACTTCCATTGTTCCACAGTCTGGATAGATGATGTATTTTCGAAAGTGGGTTAGATGGATCGATATTTTTGTTATGATGCACAGTTGATTTTTCGGAGATGGATGCTTGCCAATCAATGGAGTCTGGCGGCGATCTGCCGCCACAATGGATTCTTCGATACCCATATGAATTTTCACGACACCCAATTGAATTTTCTCGGCATTCAATTCCATTTTCAGCAGCCGCAGATTGGCTTTCGCGTCTAAAAGTGACACAGTAGGTTCTCGGTTCGAATACATCGACGGCACTTTTCGGGTTTTTGAAGATGCGGTTATGGGCAGTGATGTTGGTGGGCCTGTGCTTGGCAGAGCTCTTGACCAACGCTGCGGCTCATTTGGGCTAATGGCTTTATTTATTCAACATTGCAGTGGCGTTTGATATTGTTGAAATTCTGAATAATCATCGTCTGAAGAGGTTTTGGGCATCGTGGGCAGTGGCAGAGAGTTACAACAAATCAAAGATTGTGTTCTCTGAAGGGAGTAGATATATAGAAACTGGACCTTATTTTGAGGGCAATGAACTGGCCCAATTGTGCTGGTTCATGGGATCTTTGGCTTCGGAAAAGGGGCGAGTTCGATTTCCAATGCGGTGCAGTTTAATACCAATCCTGAGAAAGCCTTTCAAAACCAACCAAAACGTCTTTCGGAATTTAAGTTCGAAGGATCAACTTTACTTTCGAAGAATTGAACTTACGATGGAGTAACCCTGGTGATTAGGACTTTACTGACTGGACTTTCTCTTTTAGCACTTTACATAGAGGATTCATTAGGACCTTATTATAGGGATTTTACCGGACTTTACCTAGTTTCAGTTTTTGTCTTTTGAGTTGTGGGGTTCTGAGTAACGGATGCTGTTGGTTGCAGAAACTGGGTGTGGTGTCGTACTGGGCGCGGGCCTAAAAGAAGGATAACGGTGTGCTTGTTCCTGATTTGGGTTCTCTGACAAACGTTTATGATAGGTAAATATTTGTTATCGAATTGAAATATGCAACTTAATTTAATTGATGAAGTAACTTAACAAGTAGACAAATTGTAATCCTCCCCAAACCCAGTAGGAATTTAGCAGACTTTATACTTCCACTTGATTAATGGGAGACTTAACAATGGAACTTTGCTTCAAACGTTTTGTTTCATTTTAAGATTACCCAGATTTGCCTGAAGTTCGAAAAAAATAAATGAATTAGGAAGAAACTTGCCCTTTCACGGACGACTCACTTGGAAGGTTGAGTTTGTTCACTTATCAAGTCACCAGTTAAATTGATTTAAGACGCCTAAAAAAATTGCAGTTTATTGTAAAATGCCTTTGTAGAGTTTGATGCATTTTCAGCTCATTTTTAAGGAACTCGATGTGATTCATTCTGGATCCTGTTCACACCACAGGGGCTTTGGCTCAAGTGTGATGCATCTGAATTATTTATTGATTTTGATCTTGGGTTGGCTAAGCTTGGGGCCACAAACTTAGCTACTCACATGCTCACCATGGTTTAATAGGTCTTCACCAACGGTATCAGTAGTTTGAGCTAGCCACATGCTCACCGTGGTTTAATAGGTCTTCACCAGCGGTATCAGTTTACTCATAGTGGTCCAGGTTACCCGGAGTGCTCTCAGAACTACCCCTGCCAAAAGGATATGAGGATGTTGTTGAAAAGAGTAGATCAATTTTGTTTGAAAAGAGTAGATCAATTTTCTTTAGATAAGAGGGTCAACTACTAACTTTTCAAAACCTTATCCTTGACCTTTCAGGATGACTCCTTCTGACTTTGCATTTTGCATTATTTTGATGTTTTCACATTATTCGTTTTAGGTAGATAAGAGTTGATCAGAGATTTGTTGAGTTGATCAGGATTTAACTTGGCTGATCAAGTCTTCTCTGGTTGGGGAGGTAGAAAATAAGAAAAGTTCATCAATTCACCTTCCCACACCTCACTGTGGTTTGGGAGATTTGAATCAACCGCCTATGAATTATTTTATTGTCTGTTTATATGGATTCCGCTTACTATTTAACTCAAGACCAAATAAACTTCGCAAATAATTTTTTGCAAATAAATCTAGCAAAATCTCTGGAACTAGTGGGGTGGGAGGTAAATGGTAAAAGTCAGAGAGTCTGCCTTTGCATGTCATAAAGAGTGAGCAGGCCCAACATGTATGGGCCACAAGTCATTGTTTGACGTCTGTGTATGGTACGATTTAGATTTTGGTTTGAAGTCCTCATTGTTGTTTAATATTAGAAAATATTTAAATTAGGTTAATAAATTAATTATCGAAGTAAATTTTTAATTTACCATAATATAATAAATATTTTAAGGGAAGTTTGTGGTATATAGGAAATAAAATACCAATTTAATTTGCTTGATTTAATTAAATAAATAAAATAACTTATTTAATATTTAATAAAGTGAAATTATTAAAACTGAATATATTATAAACACCTATATTAACTATACAACACTAATAAAAGCATTTTAAATTTTTAATAAAGTGAATTATTAAAAATGAATATATTTATAAGACATTATATTAACTATACAATCTAAATAAACATAATATAGCATTTAATAAAAATTAAAAGGGAAATATAATATAGCACTTATAAAATTAAAAAGGGAAATAATAAAGATGGCAAGTACAAAATCCATGAGTTAAGTAAGATATAAATACACTTTAAACATAAAGGAGACAGAGAGCCTAAGGCACGTAGCAAGTAGTAAGGAGGCGCTGAGAAGATATTGTGCAGAGTGGTGGAGAGATGGGGACAGTGATGGAACATATAGGGGGTTGAGGAGGCCATAATAGGGGGAACACGATTTTTTTCACAGATACTAAGAATTCTGAACAAGTTAGTATAGAACGAATTGAGATTTCATTGTTGTTGAAATTTTGGGTATGGGGGCAGAGTACATCGAATTTGAAGTACTTTAAAGCTAGATACTGAGATTATGCTCAATTTGACAGGGATGTTTTGATTGTTTGGTAACGAGAGCGAGAGCTCGGCAAATCAAAAACATCTTCAACCACAAAAACCCCATGTAAATACTCAAATTAAATTAATTAATTCTGATATTATGAAAGATTACAGGGTAATACAAATCTGAAATTTAAAACTTTACATTTTACTTATGATTCCTTCCCTCTTAGTCAACCTACTCCTATATGCAGTATTTTTCTTTTGTAATGCCAATTATGATTTACTTTTTGGATTTCCATTCTTATTCCTCATAGATATCTGTTGTAGATAAAGAAATGTGGAATGACTCAAGCTATAACTCTTTCATCACATAGATCCTTGATCTCATGGACATCTTACAAAAAAAATTTACCTACCTATCTTAGTGCATTTCGGCGAAATATCGAACCTTTGTCATCGCGTGTTTTATTAAATTGAGTCCATTCTATTTTTTGATGCTCTGAAGACAAGTTCCATGTTGATCTGTAATTCATTGATTTATGATATAAATGCCTTGATCTGTCAAGCTTTGTGGAAGGCAAGAAGGTTATGATTTGACTTGTTTGGGTTTCTGCTATGCGGTTTAAATTCTGTGTTTTGTTTTCTGCCACCAATACATAAAATAAGGTGAGTTTAAATACTGTTTTATTTATTTTCCACACTTCGTTGAATTCTGTTTCTAACTCTGCCTAGAACAAGGCTCTCGCGCCCTCTCTTTTTACTTTCTAAATATGCTATATACATTTTAAGTTTCCTGAAGGCCCCACAAGTGTGTGGCGTAGTGGCAAGCAGTAAGATGATTGGGCTTATGTTAAAATGGAAACCCTGGTTTAATCTAGAGTTGGTGTGGATGAGACCATGTACAAGTAGGTGATTTTGATGCCATAGAAATGGTCCTCATATTGTGATTGCTTAGCTGGACAGCTGCAAGTTACCATAAGCAGCATTTCCAAAAAAAGGTTTCCTAAAGGCACTATAAAAGCTAATGTGGCAGAAGAAAATTATGTAATCTGTTGTAGCATTCCATTTGGTTCTGTCTTAAGCCAGTGCTGCATTTGGGCTCAGCTTTAAACTCATTTTTAACTCGGTCCATGTTCTCAGTTTAAGTCTATCCTCAAATCAATTCATTTGTGTTTAGCTGAAGACAACATTAGCTATGACGGTATTTGGGTGCTCGGTAAAGTTGATATTCAGACTAATTCGGTTTTTGCGTTGAAGTTCTGGTCTAGTTTAATGGCTGACACCTTGTTTTCATTCCATCCTCAATTATAACTTTTGCCTGTGACATCTGAGCTCCATTACGATCTATGGTGTGGTACAATTTTATTCAATTCTTTAATACTGGCACTAACTTGCAACTTTCTATGCTTGTGTTTTCGCAGGGCTTGAGAGCTTTTCTACTGCTTAAAAGGTGGAACAGTAGATTAGGGCGAAGAACGCACTGCCCAATATGGCCATGCCTGCTTTGGCAAGAATTATGAGCAAGGTAAATGAAGATAAGGGTTTAGCCTTTAACCATGAAATGTCTTCCACAAGATATCTTGGTTGAAACTAGAAGCATTCATTGCTTTAGTTTGAAATTTTACAGGCTATTATCCTGAATGGGATGAGAATCATCCAGTGTTCAAGTTGTCAGGGTCCTGCACAATATGCTTACTGAACCAGTAATCCAGTCACTCATTATTCAGCCTAAATTTGCTTTCCCGTGGGTAGCAATGCTGGAAAGTTACAAGTTTTGCCTTTACGATGTAGAATTATCTTTATGCATAAATTCCGGGGATATGATAACAGTTCCGAAGGTTGGGTGCTGAACGTTACCTCTTTATCTGGTGCTCTCAATGGAACAGCTCGTGTCTACGAATGTAGTGAGCTTCCCAGAAATTGTTTGCTGGTTTGTTTTATGATTTCTTTTCAAAGTATCCCTGTTTTTGCTTTGGAATTTCAGACTCCCAAACTATGTATTAATATTGGGCAATGAATACATACCCTTGTGGTAGAGTAACAAATGATGTATAGGCTGGAATATAAAATGTCAAATAGGAGTAGAGTAATAGATGCTATATATCTCAGCCTATATAGCATTTATTATATACTCGTGTGGTAGAGTAACAAATGATGTATAGGCTGGAATATAAAATGTCAAATAAGAGTAGAGTAATAGATGCTATATATCTCAGCTTATATAGTATTTATAAAATGTCAAATAAGGGTAGAGTAATAGATGCTATATATCTCAGCTTATATAGTATTTATTACTCTTCTGCTAGGTGCATATTGATGACCTATTGGGCTTGTATCCTTATTACTTTTCTGCTGGGTGCATATTGATTTCCTATTGGGCTTGTATCTTGTATCTTGTTGCTGGGTACAGGGTACATATTGATTACCTATTGGACTTGTATCTTTATTACTCTTCTGCTGGGTGCATATTGATACCTATTAAGTTTGTATCTTGTTTCTACTGACATAATTGTTTCCATGTCACCTATTTCGATACCTGTGCTTAAGCATCCTTATATTTTGCGGCATTGTAAGCCAGAAGATGGAAAGACAATCAAACCCATCTCTCTGTTCCAGCTGTGTCATGTGGGAGTTATTATCTATGATTGGTTGGACATTGCTGAGCTGGAAAGCTACTACAACTTTGGGTTTGATCATTTTAACGTGACTTGGCGAAAGGTTGGGATTTCCAGGCTTATACAGAGTCTGGTAGGAAATGTTGGACCTTCTGCTTCAGAAAATTGGATTCTTCTAGATTTAAGTCTACATGGTTCAGTTGAACTTAATACCAAACTCCAGACTTTTCCAAATACCTACTATTTCAGATCGGATCTGCTGTTTTTTTGGCCCTCATTTGATAAAGACAAGTCTATGCTTGAAAATAAGATATAGATGTTCAAAGCCCATAGTACTTGTTCCATTCAAGTCTTCCTCTTTCATTTTAAGCAATTATAGTTTTATGTAGAATGCATATAATACGCATTCGTGGTGGTTAAAAATTCTGAATTCAAGGATTGACTAAATATTGATGTTTCAAACCACTTTTGCTTGAAACAGCTATGCTACGAGAAAAACACGAAAATTGTTTGGAGCCACCATACCTTCAAGTCTGTTTGGAATTCATCCTCCTCTTTATTAAGTCGCTGCAGATGAGCCAGTGGCGCTATCCCAGCAATGTGCCACTTCCTTACAAAGGTTAAAAGTGATGCTTGAACGGATATATTTCTTTCTTGCTTGCTTGAGCAATGGGTTATGTTGTTACATCACTGTGTGAAAATTTAAATTCTTTATCTACAACACTGGAAAATCTGAATTTTTTTATCTACCAAAACACAAAATCTGAATTTTTTTTTTACTAAAACACATCATAGAAACCTAAAATCTACCATGTTGTTAATACTATTAACCCTGAATTTCTTAACAGCGACGAGGATTGGCAAGAAAATGATGGATTATTAAACACAATCTCGATGCTTTATCCCTGCTTTCCTGAGCCCCATTCCACCTGCTGGCTAAGTCCAAAATTTAAAGATGGTCACTCGTTGCAACCGGGTGTTTGGTAAGACCGGAAAATAACTTGTACTAAGTTTTAAGAAAGGCTTAGTGAAAGGTTTAATTACGATTTCTAATTTGTGAGATTGGTTGTGCTGAGAAGCTCATTCTATGGTTTAGTAACAGGGGATGTGTAAGTTCGGTACGAGGATGTGTAAGTTTGTCTAGGAGGGGATGTGTAAGTCAGTCCAGTACGAGGGGATGTGTAAGTTTGTCTATGAGGGGACGGTAAGTTTGTCTGTCCCTCCGTCTGTGTCCTTTTAAAATAAAATAAAAAATAAAAATTATGTTTTAAATATAATGTCAACTATAATTAAAAAAATGAATATGTAGTAAGATAATTAGAAATAAAAAAGATGTGTGAATAAGATGTTTAAATCTTGTACTTTTCAAAAATATTTCAACTAGAGATTTAAATAAATTATTGGAAGATCTATGTTAAATGATGAAAAATAACACATTGTATTTTGCACTCTAAAAATATTTGCACATGAAAAAATTTGATTTCTCTCTGAACATGTTAAATCCATACTTAATATGAATCCATACTAATAAATATTATATAATTGTAAAAGCTAATCATATTCTTGTGATTAGCTTTCACACTTATATAATATTGAGGCATTTCTTGCAACATAGGTGGCATTACATTTTTTAGGTTGTTTCAACAAAAAAAAATTACTACATTGTTAGGATTGCAATTTTGTTTCTTGTTTCAAGAAGAAAAATTACGTTGGGCTATTTTATGTAAATAGAACTTCAATTTGAAATAGCTTGTTATGGTTCACGCTATTTTAAATATGGGAATGTAAGTAAAGTTTGACAATTTGAATTAACTTGTTATGGTTTATAAAGAGTAGACATTTTCTCTGATTAGATTTTTTTAAGTTTGAGATGTTTTATATCTTAAGTTAACTATTTTTTTTTTAATATATATAAGAAAGATGAGTTTTTAGTGGAATAAAAGATCAGATATTTTTAAGTTTGAGATGTTTTAGGTCTCAAGATAACTATATATAAGAAAGATGAGTTTTTAGTGGAATAAAAGTAGGCTATATAGTGAAAACAAAAAATGATTTTAATTTAAATATTATCTTTATTAATACAAATATATAAATCAAATAACTAGTAAATGTTGATAGATATTAATTCATGATAAACACTAAAGACTTATTTTCGTAATAGATCTCATGTTGTTAATAATAAGAAAATCATAAATATAACTAAATTATAATTTTATTTTTAGGTATTATTATCATTTTGGATTGTCCCATTGAGATTTGAACCTTGAATCTCATGGTTTACATAATACTTCATAACATTGCCAATTGAGTTGTCCCAATGGATTATTATTATTATTATAAAAATAATTAATATATAAGTTAAACATATATACATTTAGAAAAACATGGAATGAGATTCTTATCTATGGATATTTGCCCCCACTTTATCATGGAGATTTTTAAAACTTAGTTAAAATACTATGGACCATTATCATGGCTTATCAATACCTTATGTCCAAAAAACAATAACTCATTTCATATGGCACTTGTTCATATGACATTTTTTTAATTATTAAATTAATTAAAAGAGCAAAAATGACATAACTACTTTGGAGATAAGTTTCAACTTTTGATTTCTATGTGGTTCACCAATCCTAGAGATCCGCGACTGCTACGTCCACGAAATATGGCCCTAGAGATTGTTGACCATGTCCATGTAATATTATGGCCCTAGAGATTGTTGACCATGTCCATGTAATATCCGCGACTGCTATGTCCACGAAATATGGCCCTAGAGATTGTTGACCATGTCCATGTAATATTATGGCCCTAGAGATTATTGACCATGTCCATGTAATATTTGTGCCCACCTGAAGGGAAGTTTAACCATGGAGCTTGACCCTAAGAATGTTGAGAGAATTGAACCCATGACCTCTAAAAAACAAAGGTGCTTTAACGAAGGGATTTGACCAATTGAGCTAACCCTTGAGGTTTAAGTTTCAACCTTTGATTTATGTATACTACTAAGAATATTTTAGAATATTTCGTGAAAGTTAAATCTCTACCATCTACTTAATAATTTTTGATAATTAAATTAAAATTTTAGAAATTTTATTTCAAAATAGACATATCTATAAACATAACAAAAATATTAATATACATATTTCTATTGTTGAAACCAAATAGTAAGATCATGTATCATAACCATCCCTCACACATAAAACCAAATACTATTCTCCCTTCTAATTTACATTAATAAAACCAAATACTATTTTCCCTTGTAATTTACATTAATTTAATATGCTGTTTTTTTTTGGTAAATATCAAAATATTATTAAGGTTGGTCGTTTTTTCAACAAGTACAAGTTTTTTGGAAATTATTTCAAAATAATATTTTTTGTAAGCTTGGTAGGACTCTCCGATTTTCATGTTTACATGTCCGTTATTCATCCCGCTAGGGGGGAGGGTAGACCAAGATTTGAACCCAAGGCTTCCAGTTCGACTTCATTTCCATGGCCACTTGAGCTACGCCAAAGAGACTATTTCAAAATAATATAAATGATATGGTATATAAATTAAAATATATAATGAAATAAATGGTTTAATTTTAATAATGATAAATATAATGATTTGAAACAATTAATACAAAAATTTAATAAATAAAATAATATTAGTTTGAGTTAGAATAAAAATGTATCTATTAATATGAACTAGGTGTGTTTTTTTTTTATATTTTATAGACACGGAGTTAAAATAAAATTAAAAGGAGATTGTGTCATGCAAAATATATGAAACTGGTGTGTTTTTTTTTTTGATATTTAATAGACAAAGAGTTAAAATAAAATTAAAAGGAGATTGTGTCATGCAAAAGATCTTTCTTATATGTTTATTAAAGAGTAATTATGCTAAACACCATTTTAAATGGCTAATTATAAAAATCATACAAATTAAATTAAATTGAAAGAACTATTATAGTTCTTTTAAATTCTCATTTTATGGAAACCTTTATGAAAACTAAAAGACATTTTTTCTCCTCCCCCACATTTTATAGGGTTTGGCTATGGGAAATAAGTTCTCACTTAAGATATTCCTTAAATATTACCTTGGTGGTAGGGTTTATATATATTATGAATATATCCCATTGTTAGGACTATGATCTCCTTTGGATTGTGGAATTTTGAGTGGTATGATCATTAATTAAAGTGGAAATGACCTTTTTAATATGTAAAAAAATAAATGTTATATCTAATCATGCTCTGAGAATTGGAAGCTTCTCATGGTATGGATACTCACTTACTTATGTGAACTTACACTTGAAAATGTTGTTCAAGTTTAAAATATCAAAGGGCACATGGAACACCCAAGACCATTGCTAAACTTTGTGGGGATAGTGCTCATTGCCCCATGAGCAAGGAGTCATTCGATGCCTATCCTAAACAATTAATCTTATCTTGAAATCTTAATTCCATGGGGAAAAGACTCACCATTGGGTTCACAATGTTGCTAATGAATAGAGAGATGCCAAAGATAGACCTTTCCTCTATCTAGTGGAATGATATGTCCCCAATTCTCACTGTCTAATGTAGTTTGTAGCTGCAAATAAACACAACACTAAACAGAGCAAGGGATATTGGTGTTAAATTTTCTTAGGGTTGTGTTGTCCTTTGCTTAAGATAATTGCATTACACATTGACTTCACCCCATAGCATCATAACTTCATAACATCATGTGCAATTAAGCAGAAATAACAACATCATTAATAATGCATCGAAACATAAACGAATAGTAGAAGAAAAGCATGCACACATGAAGACACCAAAATTTGGTCCAAGACCAAGGGAAAACCTAGAATTCATTTATTCTTTTATTAGATTTCATCAATTGTCTAGTTGAAATACAAAGAACATCCATGTTAGACATATTTGACTTCCTAGGGTCAATCCATGCTAGTTCACAATTTAATTTGTAAACTGACATCCAATGAACAAAAAAGGTTGTTACTATGACATGTGATGCTTCTAATCTTTGTCTAGGATATCAAAGGTTATTGACAAGGCCCCATTACTCAGAGTTAAAGGCAAGTCCACAAGGATCCACATATATATGAATGAAGCCAAGTCTACGTTGCTCGAAATTATACACTGTAAACTATATATTATATATATATATATATATATATATATATATATATTATATATTATATATATATATATATATTATGCTGAGGACTGTGCATATAAGATAACACCCAAACAACGACTGTGCATATATGATAACACCCAAACAACGAGATCATTTATATGAGCGAGCAATTATCGTGAGACTATATCGAATCCAATGCTATAGAGATCACAAATTATTTGTGAGTTGCATAGAAAATAATCCATACACATAGTGATGTGGATATATTGTATCATTTGATGAAGAGATCTGAAGTCAGAGATCTGAGACATATGAAATGACATTAGATGTTGTTGCAGAGATGGTGATGAGGCATTGTAATAAACAAAGTATATGTGCGGGAGCCTCATCGAATATGTTGAGTGAGGAAAATAGAGAATACAATATGCATTCCATTCATGTGCAATTCCTCAAAGTAATACGATGCCCAAATCATATGTATCGATGACCATAACTAATATGATACCATGATGCCCATATCATATGATACCTGTAATTGATGCAATATTGTGATGCCCAAACCTTGTTACTGATGTGAACATAGTTACTGATCAAATGAGAAAATTACCTAGTACCCTTTTTTTTGACATAGCAAAAAATCACTCTATTTTGAAAAGTGGCGATTCAAAATACACATTTTATTTTTTTGGAGCATATTTTTGGCACTTTAAATTTTCTTATGTATCAAGTATCAACATATTTTTTAAATATTAGTGATTTTTATCTTGATTTTGAAAAGTAAAGTGCTCATGCAACATCAACCCTTTTTGTTTATAGGACTCGTTTTTTACACTCTAAATTTTCTAATGTTTTAAGTGTAGATATATTTTTTTAAATGTTGGTGATTTCAGCTGATAAAAAAACATAAAAAATAAAATTCAGAAAATGTCCAAAACAAATAAATATAAAAAAATAGAGAAATAAAAAAGTAAAGAAAAACAAAAATTTAACTTGCAAAAAACAAAAATAAAAAATATCAAAATCAAATATTGAAAAAAAAATTAAAAAAAACACAAAAAAATACAAAGAAAAAAATTCAAATTAAAAAAATAAAAACATAAAAATAAAACACAAAATAATTAACAACGTAAAAAAACATAAGATAAAAAAACATGGACAAAAATCAAATATAAAAAAGAGAACAAAAATGTTAAAAAATAATCAAAATTAAACTTGTAAATTTAAAATTAAAACAAAAAAATAAAATAAATAAAAAGGTAAATATTCAAAAATACACATAATTTAAGAAAAAAAAAAACCAAAACTAAAGAAAAATCAAAACAATTTTCGAATTAAAAATAATATAAAATATAACAAAGTAATAAAAAAAAATAAAAAAACAAATTAAAATAAAAATTAAAACAAATAAAAAATAAAAATAAAACGTTAAATTAAAAAACCATTTAAAGAAATTAATTAAATTTTTTTTTTTTTAAACAACGGGGATGGTAGGGGCAGACCCATGAGTCGGCCCCTGCAACCACTTGGCCCGCTGGGCTGCAGGGGTGGATGGTGAGGGAACAACATGCGGGGGTGGTAGGTGCAGATCCATGAGTCGTCCCCTGCCACCCCCGCCGCTGGCCACAGGGGTGGTCGGGGCGAATCCATGAGTCGTCCTTTCACGACGCCAACGGCGACGGTGGTCTTTCAACCGTGCCGGCGAGGTGCGGCACCACCGAACACTTTCTTTTTAACAATACTCATGCACATGGACTATGCCTAATTCACTTTCTCCTACTTAGTTTGTGATTCTCAACCAAGTATTATTATGTTATCCTTTATACCAAT
>APFE031509112.1:0-19498 GCA_000404065.3 Pinus taeda | reverse complement strand
TAACTAATAGATTTTCACTTGCAGTTTACTAAATACCAATGTCCCTCAAACTAATCCATCCCAATCAACACATCGTAAGATCCTAATGGAAATATATTTAAATTAAGTTTAACTTGTTGCTTTCCTGTTTTAACTGAGCAATATGGCACCTTTGTTGTTGCCCTTCTTATAGCCCTAGTAGCTAATTGTACCAGCTAGGCGTTTTTAAATTTATGTTCTTGTAAATGACATTTTTCAACTATATTAATGCTAACATAACTTAGAATTGCCCATGTATCTATCAAAATAGATACCATTTGATTAAATAACTCACCTTCCAATTCTACCATGGTAGGCCAATAGTCTCCCTGATGATCTTCTAAAGCAACATTAATTCTGGGTAAACTCCTTGCTACTTCACCAACTATAGAAACTTCTTATAGATTGGCAGTCATTTATGGTCTAATGCCATGGGGAAATTTTTTATAATAGTGGGGTTCTCCATAACACCAACACTGTAAGGAGGATTTTAGAGCTTGTCTGAGCTCTAGTTTTCTCAATACCTCAATCTGCCTGAGCTTGCCTTGAGTTCTAGCCCTGTGCTTACTCTTTCCAGGGTGTTTACTTTGGTGTCCCATGAATGGAGCTTTAACATTAGTGGATCTCCTTTAAAGCCTTGAAAATTTTTCTAACCCTTTTTACTTGGCCAAGTCTTACTACCTTCCCCCTTATGTTTCGTTTGTTGGTAGCAGATTTGAGACTTCTAGATTTCTTCGTCCATCATCTTGGGATTGTTAAATTATAATCGTTACTTCAAGTATATCGGTAAGCTTCTAATGAAATGTTGAACCATGGCCTTTTCATCATAGAAATTCCCAGATCGATATTTATGTTTAAAATATTTCTTAAACTCATCCCATGGTACCTCTTATTCCTCGATTCCATGCACAGTTTTCACTTCTTCCCACCATAAGGTGGCCTTCCCTTCAATATGGTAAATGTCCACCCTGGCTTTGAGGTTATCTTCATATACATAAGTTTGGAAATATTTGTTCATATTTATCATCCAAGCTTCTGCATCTTCCTCCACTTCTCCATCAAAGGTTGGGGGTTTGATTTTTTTGAATTCCCCTTGCAATCTGATCCTCTCCTTCTTCATTCTCCTTTGGTTTGAAATACTACCATACTCTTCCTCATTGTCATCTTTGTCCCCCTCCATTCTTTGAGTGTGACTGCCTTCCATTTCATTCTTATTCATCTGTCGACGTTCTTCATCCATACCTCCTTTTCTTGGGATGGGCATAAAGGTCCTATGATTATGCCTATCAAAAATAATCTTTAAAATTAATTCTTGACCACACATTAGTATTTCATTATCAATTCTCAATTAGGTCATTTCAGCCTTCAACTGTTAGACAATTTCTAGCAGCATAGTTGTTGGGTTATGTCGCTCTTCCTCCAACTATACCCACATCTCTAGGTTAAATCCAGTTTTTGGTATGGAACTGGATTCCACTATTGGCCTTAGCATGGGTAAAATTCTATCTCCCCTCCTCATTATGTTCTCCTTTCTCTATTTGTACATCAAAACCCTTTTTTCATTACAACTGCGCATTCATTCAATAGTGTGGAAACACTGGGCTCTGATACCACCTTTAACATGTTTCACCCTTCATATGTATAAAAAAAAAAAAAACTTATCTTACCAACCCTAGATACAACTTAATTTGAAGTGTTATAAAATTATTCAATACAGCAAGCAAAGGTTTTGTGTTAGTGATTAGACATAGTGTGTGTGTGTATGTGTGTGTATGTGTGTGTATGTGTGTGTGCGTGTGTGTGTGTGTGTGTGTGTGTGTGTGTGTGTCAGTTGACATTATTTCGTTTACACTTATCCTTCACATCAACTCGCGTTCATTTAACTATTGATGGATTACTCTGCCTGGTTGAACCTAGGGTCAGCTAGAAACCCAATCCAAACCCTCCAGAGAGTGCAATTGATGGGATCAGTGGCCCACGCTACAACATCGATCAATTTGTGGATCAAGCCAATATTTCATATGCTTTTAGGGTTTTCAAAGAATAACCACTTAGTTTTCTCTAAGGGTTTGTTCGACATTTTCTCCAATGCAACGTTTGGGAAATTTTTCTGTGCTTAGACCTTATTCTACATGATACTTTCGCTTTTTCCTACCATCCATTTCGTTATCTCAATTTTTTCCATTTAGGGGCATCCTATTAGGCAACGTTCTAGCAAGGCAATTGATTATATCACGGTTTCTATCTTTCACTCACTTGGTAATGATCTAATCCTTGGATAATTTTTTTGCACTCCTTAGCAGAGGAATTTTTGGATTTCATTCTCACAGTTTTTGAGGTGCTCCATTCCAGGTTTCGAAAAGGTCAAAAGTGGGCATGCAGTGATAGGTTTCCTAGTTACAGGTTAGTCCAAACTCTATTATGGTTTTCCATCATTTCCACTCTGGTTACTACTCACTGTTGTTTTAAAATATTTCTCCTTTCTAGGTACAGGATTGAACCCAGGTATTCCTTTCTCATAGTTCGAGGATAATTGAGTTCCTAACAACAACATTCATACTCTAGTTTTCGGCTTGGATTGAGGCCTTAGTCTTATTTCCAGGTGAATTTCCTCATGCTTTTTATAGGAACAAATTCGTCATACAAAGCCATGAACCCTATCTTCAAAGGGATTGCTTCCATGGTGTTTTTCTTTAGTAAAATAGGAATTGCTCTATAGTTCATTTCCTGAAATGGGTAATCCCACTATTTGGAAGGGTTTTGATCCTGAAACCATTAATTGGGATTGTGAGGCCAAACTTTTATAGTTTCTTAATGAATTTTTTTTTTCTCACCAATGCTTTGAATTTGTGAATGGTTGTAGTGGTTGGCCCTCTGTAGGAAGATTTCATGATACTCTATCTAATTATTTTCGATATTGTATTATTATTATTTTTATAATGTTCATATGAGCTTTTGGCAAGGGTATCATACCAACATTATGGGTTTTGTATTATTTGGTCACTCCCTTTTTCATTAAGGGGTATTTTTGATATTATATATTAATATATAATATTATATATATATATATATATATATATTATATTATATATATATATAGATATATTATAATTTTGTTTTCATGGGTTGTTATGTTTGTGTACACAAATGTATGATAGCATCTTTATTGTTTTAGTTCCGACTTCCAAGCTAGGTTGTCAGATTTTTACTAAATATTTTCCATAACATTTCTTGATATAGTTTGTACAACACTGGTTATGATTATTATGTTCATTCGTTGCATTGAAATTTCTTATCCAGTAATTTCCAGAAATTCTTTTCTAGTTGCCAAGTTTTGGACTATGCTCAACAGTCATTTAACTTCGACCTTACCAAGCTCTAAAAAGTACCATACTACGGGTTCATTATAAATATAAATTCAATTCCCACCAATTGGTTTGAGAGATAAATTACTTAGGGTTTCCTCTTCTATTCACTGTAACCATCACTGGTCTCAACAATCTTCCTATTCTCCCTTTGTCCCTTTAATTACCAATTCACGAACCGTTGGGTTTCGAACTCTAGGGCATGGGGTTTCTAAATGCCCAAACCCTTTGTAATTTAATTTTTCTAAGAAATAAATGTTTTAGTAGCCTATAGTTACAATGCATCTTATTTGTGATGCATATTGTATGCTTATCTACAAATATTTATCATGTACAATTACACTACAACCATTATGATCATGTTTTGTAATACTTATCTCTTAGTTTGGGTTATCTGGGAATCCACAGGGTAACCGCGCTTCCCAAACTTGAGAAAGGAAATTACGTCTTTTCTCCCCCTGAGCACTTAATACTAGAATATTCTTGATCAGTAAACCCAATAGGGTTATTCCTCAGGCAACAAACCTCCTAGATTCACCTTGGAACATGTAGTGATCTTGAGGCTTCCACTGATTTTTTTTTATCCAACTCAAGAAGTTCCTCAGGCATCGTCTTGCCTTCCCTCACCCAAACTCTATGGGAGGGTTTTGCATTATTATCTTTTTTCTACCTCATGCCTCCTACCCCTTCCTCTAGCTATCCTTGGCTTCATTTATTTCGATATTTTATTTTTATCTCAAGAAAGAAAGAAAAAAAGTATTCTTTAACTGTCTGGTAAAATGTCTACCTTGGGTTCCCCTTAGTGAGTTCCAAGATTACCCTTTTTGTCTTTTTTTTCTTTTCATATATTATAAAATAAACCTGTCAATAATTTAACGAGCCAAAATCCTAGTGGGCTTTCCCACATAGTATCTATAGTCTTAAGTATTTTAACACAAGTTAAATATAAATTACTAAACAAATAATTACATTTGCAGAGAGTGTTACATATTAGTAAAATTCAAATAAAAAAATCCATCTAATAATATAACAATTGTTGTAGGGTAGTGTAGTCCTTGCCATTAAAAATTACAATTTGAAGTATGAAATGGAAAAATTAATTTCTTATTAAAGGGTAAGGACATGTGTTTAGTTCTTACCATTAAAAATTGGAAATTGAAATATGAAATGGAAAAAATATATATGAAATAGAAAATTTAATTGCCCTTTAAAGGGAAAGGACATGTACAAATTTTGTGTGGGGAGTAAGCAATAGTAACTTTGCACATTTACATTTTCCCCTATCAAGTCCTTCTATGTGTCCATATCTCCAACCATTAAAAATGAATATTATAAAGGTGTGAAACATGAAAAGAATATTTTAAAAATTATAGACATTTACAATATTAAACAATTAAACTTGATTCTTATTCATTGTATTTCAAAAACTTCCTAAAACCTTTGATCAATAAAATTAAATTCAACAATTGAGAAAACTACAACAAAATTGAATATAATGACCACTTATTTAAAAATAAATAAAAAACAAATATCCTGTCTAATTCATGACTATACAAAAGTCATGACTATACAAAAGAGATCTTCTCTCCCATTCCTGAAGACTATACATAATAGCTTTTCTCTCCCATTCCTCCTCAATGTGGGCCTTTTGTTTATGAGTGGAGTTTCCCATGAAAAACATGGTTCAATTTTATATAAATTTTATATTTTGAATATTGAATGAATTATTGGTAATTTTTAAATTTTTAAATATTTTGAAAAGTGAATTTATAAATTTTAAAAATATTTTAGAAATTGATTTTAATTTTAATTTATTTAAATTTGAGCATATGTCTAGATTTAAGATTGTTTTAGAGATTTAACTTTATTTAATTATCATGAACAACTCTCATTATATCTCCATATTATTTGGAAAAATTTATAGTTTGTCATTATATTTATAGAATAATTTGAAATCTACAATCAAATTTAAAAAACAAATTTGAATTACAAAATATTTTAAGCATTTATAGTATAATTAGAGCAATGTCTATTATACCTTTGAAATATTTTGGAAGTCCCATCAAATTTACTTATTATATTATAACAAGCAGAAAAATCATTTTCCAAAATATTTTATAACAAGCAGAAAAATCATTTTCCAAAATATTTTACAATTTACAATTGAATTAAAAATAATTATTTATCAAACACTCTTTAGTGTCAAACACAGCCTATGTTTCGACATAGGCAATTTACATGAACTTGGGTAAAAAAAATTGAAGTAATTTGTCAGCCGAAGTTTAAGTGAAAAAGAAATTTATTTTTCTAACACAATAAACAATCAATAACCTACTACTCTTAATGTTACATTGCAAATTAAAAAGAACGTTTAAATGTTTTTTCTATTCTAGCAGTAATTATATTCTTCCAATCAATACTAAGTTGAAGATGGTTAATACCTTGTGAGGAATTTAGAAACTAGATGAGCATAAATTACTGCTATTCTTCCAATCAACACAAAGTAGGTTGAAGATGGTTAATACCTTGGGAGGAATTGAATGTTTCCTTCACAGTATTCAACAAAGTTTGAATTATAAACGTAAGTCATTAGGATGAACATGTCCTAATAATAAGAAAAAAAAAGTGCAAGATGATAATTATTCCCTACTCTATATAATATTTGAATTATAAACATAAGTAGTCATAATGAAGATGTTTTAATAATAAGAAAAAAAATCAAGTGCAAAATGCAAATTATTCCCCACAATACATACACAATACATAATCTTTATCTGTAGAGAAAATATTTTTCTATTATAATAAACAACAGAGAAGAATAAGTCAAATGTAATATAATGGATGACATTTGTATGTACTATCCTAAACTCACGAGCTGCCAAGGAGTATTCAGAGAAAATATAACTAGAAATTGCACCAGATGTTGCACAGGAAACACCGTAAGGCATAAATTCGAGAAGCATTGTGACATATAAAGAATCATTGAATATGAACATTTCATTTTACTAAAACTTACTGGAATCTGACAACCATAGTCACAAAGGAGTTCTTAACTTATTAAGGCACTCACTTTAATAACAAATTAGCATTAATTTATGGAGTTATTTGTTCATTGTCAAAGATCTCAATTTCACCTTCTACAACCACAGGCTAGTAACAGAGACCTTCAAATAAAGTATAACATAGATGACCATATTGTGAACCACTGCACAAAAACAAATATTAAAAAGCTGAAGAATTGTTCAATTCCATTCTACTTGTTTGTAGTTCTCTTGTGGTTACCTCGTGCAACCTTGATTTAGATTTCAACTTATTGAGCCACACTAACCCTCAAAGAGTATCACAATTATGAAATGAGTATGGATATTTTTCTCTCTTTATGCACCCATTGATAGTGATTAATACCTTTCACTGTAGAAAAATATTTCTCAGTGCTAGATATGGAGCTTCTTGTGTTTCTTTTAACCAAGAAATCTCCCAAAATATTAACTTAAATTCCCATCAACTAGCCAATTTCAACCTTTCAAGTTTCCACATTACGAAACTTGTCAATTCGAACATAAAATGTGTTGTCCAACAAATCATTTGAAAGATATTTGTGTCCTCTACATTGTGCAATAGACAATTTGTAAATTTGAGTTCATGAGAGTGGGTTATGGTTTTATGAAGCCAAAAAACCAAGGGAGTTTGTTGGTCTCCATTTCAATTAATTTAATATAGTTTGACAAGTTTCCTTTTGTTTCATTTTTGAGCCATGGAAACAACATTTATATTACTAGTATGAAGCATTTCAGGTAGAGGATTTAACCTTGTTCCAATGTGCACATAACCATGTAAATCTAAAAATCTTACTTACATGAAATGATCATCAGTGAACCAAGGAATCTTGGCAACCACCCAACTCCTTCTCAGGAAGATTCAGTCACCCTACAAGTGATCAAATCATCAATGAATAGAAGAGAACTAGTGAATCAAAGGTTCAACAAGATTTTTACTAAGTTTTTCTTCATGATAGGATCCAAGGTGCCAACTAATTGAGTTCAGAGGCTTGCAGTTCAAGGCTTGACGAATTTAATAAAAGTTTCCTATGCCAAAAGAGCCAAAATGCCAACTCCCCAAGTTCAAACGCCTAACAAGTCTGTAAAACTGGAAATATCGTTTTAGCTCAATTTGGTGATGTCAAAGGTGTGTTTGCCTCTCAAACCCAATTATTCACCCTCTAGAATATGAATTGGGCAAACTTTACTCAAAATAGATTGAGAAAGAATAAAAAGGTTATTTTCAGTCACATTCATTCTCTAATAGATAAATCGTTGGGTTGGGATATTTGTTTGTCTTTGGCATATGCCTTAGACAGTGCAATTTTACCTGTCATTAATGAATTGAATTCCAATTAGCAAATAAAATTTGTAGGTCCTACAAAAACTGAGATTCTAATGCCAATAAATCCAACCATAGCAAGTTTTGAAGTAAGGCGATGAGTTTTAACGTGTTTTCCTTCAATTCATTTGGTGTCGAGAGGCCACATTCACTATTTAAAATTAGTCTCATGTGTGAGGATCTCGGTAACATCAATTACCTAGATTAAAAACATATCGCATAAAAGGCATTCCCACAGAGACAATTTTGATTCAAGTGAAGCAACACTCTAACTAAGAACAAAACCTATTTTGCACATATTTTGACATCGACTTAAATAAGTTTGGGAATTCCAGAGGAGGTTTCGTAGATGTTTTTGAAGTGTATAAACTCAATGCAACTAACAGAATTCAATTCAAGGCTCATAGGTATAGAAATGCACATTAAAAAAAATTCCCATCAACTAGACAATTTCGACTTTCCACATTATGAAACTTGTCAATTTGAATACAAAATGTGTTATCCAACCACTCATTGGAAATATATTTGTGTCCACTACATTGTGCAACAAACAATTTGTAAATCCGAGTTCATGAGAGTGGGTTATGGTTTTATGAAGCCAAAAAACAAAGGGAGTTTTTTGGTCTCCATTTCAGTTAATTTAAAATAGTTTGATAAGTTTCCTTTTTCTTCATTTTTGAGCCATGGAGACAAGGTTTACATGATTAGTATGAAGCATTTCAAGTAGAGGATTTCACCTTGTTCCAATGTGCAAAGAACCATGTAAATCTCAAAATCTTACTGACATGCATTGATCATCAGTGAACCAAGGAATCCTAGCAACCAACCAACCCCTTCTCATGAAGATTGATTCACCCTACAAGTGGTAAAATCCTCAATGAATAACAGAGAACCAGTGAATCAAAGGTTCAACAAGTTTTTATTAAGTTTTTCTTCATGATAGGAGCCAAGGTGCTAACTAATTGAGTTGAGAGGCTTGTAGTTCAAGGCTTGGCAGCATTAATAAAAGTTTCATTTGCCAAAAGAGCAAAAATTCCAACTCCCCAAGTGCAAAGGCCTAACAAGGCTATAAAACTGGCAATATCCTTTCAGCTAAATTTGGTGAGCTCAGAGGTGTTATCCTTTCAAACCCAATTATTCACCCTCTAGAATTTAAATTGGGAAACATTTACTGAAAATAGATTAAGAAAGCATCAAAAAAGGTTATTTTTAGTCACATTCATTCTCTAAAAGACAAAATCACTGGGTTGCGAGATTTGTTTATCTTTGGCATATGCCTTTGATAGTGCAATTTTACATTTAATGAATGAATTGAATTCCAATTAGAAAACAAATTTGTAGGTCCCCCAAAAACTGAGATTCTAATGCCAATAAATCCAACCATAGCAAGTTTTGAATTAAGGCGATGAGTTTTAATGTGTTTTCCTTTAGTGCATTTGGTGTCGAGAGGCCACATTCACTATTTAAAATTAGTTTCATGTGTGAGGATCTCAGTAACATCAATTACCTAGATTAAAAACCATATAGCATAAAAGGCATTCCCACAAAGACAATGTTGATTCAATTGAAGCAGTGCTCTAACTGAGCACCAAATTTCTTTTGCACATATTTTGACATCCACTAAAATGAGTTTTGGAATTCCAGAAGAGGTTTTGTAGATGTTTTTGAAGTGTGTAAACTCGATGCAACTAACAAAATTCAATTCAAGGCTCATAGGTACAGAAATGCACATTAAAAAAAATTCCCATCAACTACGCAATTTCGAATTTCCACATTACGAAACTTGTCAAATCAAGCACAAAATGTGTTGTCCAACCACTCATTTGAAATATCTTTGTGTCCTCTACATTGTGCAACAAAAAATTTGTAAATCTGAGTTCATGAGAGTGGGTTATGGTTTTATGAACCCAAAAAACCAAGTGAGTTTGTTGGTCTCAATTTCAGTTAATTTAAAATAGTTTGACAAGTTTCCTTTTGCTTCATTTTTTAGCCATGGAGACAAGGTTTACATGATTAGTATGAATCATTTTAGCCTTGTTCGAATGTGCATAGAACCATGTAAATCCCAAAATATAACTGACATGCAATGATCATCGGTGAACCAAGGAATCCTGGCAACCACCCAACTCCTTCTCATGAAGATTGTTGATTCACCCTACAAGTGATAAAATCCTCAATGAATAAAAGAGAACTAGTGAATCAAAGGTTCATCAAGGTTTTTATGAAGTGTTTCTTCATGACAAGAGCCAAGGTGCCAAATAATTGAGTTCAGAGGGTTGTAGTTCAAGGCTTGGTGGCTTTAATAAAAGTTTCCTTTGCCAAAAGAGCCAAAATGTCAACTCCCCAAGTTGAAAGGCCTAACAAGGTTATAAAATTGACAATATTGTTTGAGCTAAATTTGGTTAGCTGAGAGGTGTGTTTCCCTCTCAAACCCAATTATTCACCCTCTAAAATCTGAATTGGGAAAAATTTACTGATCCAATGTTGTAAAGATGATGAATGTTGAGAAAAGATACATGAACATAAGCACAAAATTCATGATTTGATTGGACCAAAATCCACATAGTCCAAGTAACCCATGTGTCATTCAAAAATGATTTTATTCAGATAACTGAACATTGTCCAAGTAAGCTTATCATTATCATTCAAGAATAATTTTTGAAATAAGGGAAAGCGCTGCAATGATCATTAGTGAACCAAGGAATCCTGGCAACTACCCAACTCCTTCCCATGAAGATTGATTCACCCTACAAGTGATCAATTCTTAAATGAATATGAGAGAACTAGTGAATCAAAGGTTCAACAAGGTTTTTATGATGTTTTTCTTCATGACAGGAGTGAAGGTGCCAACTAATTGAGTTCAAAGGTTCTTTTTCATAAAAATATCCATTCTCAAATCTATAGCAATAAAGTGTCTTAATTATCCATCCCCTGCTCCCCTATTTTGAATAAGTCAAACTTTCATACTAATTCCCTTCACAACAAGAGAAAGAATCCTTTCAGACTTCCAACTGTGACAAGAGTCCACTAGTTGTAGGAAATACACCACTCAGAAAGCCAATTGTATTTCACGTTGGCCTTTGTTTAGGCATTACACACATATGAAGTAATGAAGATCTCCCCCCTCTAGGGCTGTAGAGCACCTTGCTTCTCTCATTGCAAAAATCCAGTTCTCTTTTCCCATTCCAAATTGTGCTTGTGAGGCACAATATATGCCTAAATCATTCTCAATCATAAAAAAATCCTAATGGCTGCGTTGTGATGATAAAAAAATTTGTGAGGATGGTACGAAACTAAATCCTAATGTCTACATTGTGATGATAAAAAAATTGTTGTATTCTGCAGTTCACTGAAGGTTTATGAGGATGATGATGAAACGAGTGTATTTTCATTTCTGACATCTTCATTCCAAGGCTAAAATGCCAAGGTAGTAAGCTTGAGACAAAAAAATGTGAATTAGCATATGGTGTAACTAGAAGGCAAAAAAAAATCTGCTTAGAATTGGTCTTTTGAAACTTAGATTGATTTTGTTCTCTTCTTTCTGTTTAATTACATGTGGAATGGTGTTTGGGGTATCCAATTCCTCCATGTTTTGTTAGTCTCTCCACTTTGAGGATTTCCAATTATAGCTATTAATTTTTCTCCATGCATGTGTTTTCTCTCCATATTGTGACAACCTTAAAAACTTGTTTTATGAGCCTTTGAGTATCCACTCATATGAGACATTTTATGAGCCTTCGAGTATCAACACATATGAGATACTCAGAGACTGCATTTTTTATTTTTCAGTTGATTTGACCATGGTTTCATCAATACTTTACAATATAGTATGATTATGTTATTGCTAAACTGTGACTATCCTCTTGTTCTTCATAATTATTCTTAATAATTGATCATTTTGAGGAGAATTTGTGCAAAAGAAAGAATCATGTTTCCTATGTATCCTGAATGGAAATTATCGTTTGTAAAGTAGGATGTCATGGGGATATGGGTACAACATGCAATAATCATCAGTGAACCAAGGAATCCTAGAAACCACCCAAATCCTTCTCATGAAGATTGATTCACCCTACAGGTGATCAAATCCTCAATGAATAACAAAGAACTAGTGAATCAAAAGTTCAACAAGGATTTCATGATTTTTTTCTTCATTATAGGAGCCAAGGTGCTAACTAATTGAGTTCATAGGCTTGTAGTTCAAGGCTTGGTGGCTTTAATAAAAGTTTCCTTTGCCAAAAGAGCCAAAATTCCAACTCCCCAAGTTCAAAGGCCTAACAAGGCTATAAAACTGGCAATATCGTTTCAGCTAAATTTGGTGAGCTCAGAGGTGTGTTTGCCTCTCAAACCCAATTATTCACCCTCTAGAATTTGAATTGGGCAAAAAATACTGATGCAATGTTGTAAAGCTGAACATCATTGAGAAAACATCCATGAACATAAGAACAAACTTCATGATTTGATGGGACCAAAATCCACATAGTCCAAGTAACCTATCTGTCATTCAAAAAGGATTTTTATTCAGATAAATGAACATTTTCCAAGTAAACTTATCATTATCATTCAAGAATTTCATAGAATGGAAAGAACTGCAAAACAAGTAATTGGTATTTCAAGCCATTATAAATATGTCCAGAACAGTTGGTTAATCATGGTTTTTTTTAAATTCTGATCACAAAAACACAAACAAACTATGTAAGAGCTTCTACAATGATATCCAAGATGCAGAAGCGAACCAAATAGATTATAAACACTACACATTTATGAAATTTTAGCAAACACGAAGAGTGCATGCCATACATGAGAAACAAGAATAGCTTTTCCATTACTTGGTTGGAATAATAATTGGTGTACTTGAAAGGGAAAATGATTGGATTTCCAAGGAATACATTTGAATTTACCACTGGAAAAACAAAACGAACATGATGACAAAGTGATGTAAAGAACACTGCAGTTGCATTGCAAAATGATTTACAAAATAGAGTTCCAGAGACTAAGAGAGTGTACATTCATTACAAGTCAATGAATTCTCTCAAGTAGAATATTCAAAATACAAAAAGGAATTCAAAATTCTACACGTGTAAAGACTGCATGAAGGGAGACAGGTCACAAGTTTGTTGTTAATACTTTTGAAGCAACATCTGATAAAAATATGAAACTATGGTGATACATCAGGTGGCGGCGATGGAGGGTTGACAAAACATATGGCCACCACTAAAGTAGGCCAATTAGGCCTCTACCCTAGAGACAAACAAGGGAACCTTCCAAGTGCACATTCCAGCAAAGATAATCCCAAACTCCATATATTTGTAGAGCATAGAATATGCCATAACATTGTACGATGTGTGGAGAATTTGCCGTTTGGAGAATCTCCATTTCCCTCATTATTTTCTTCTGGACAGCAAGCTCGTGCTTTCCCTGAATGATTTTGAGGGCATAAATTTTCCCAATCTTGGCATGATTAACCTTTTGGACCTTGCCACTGCTACCACACCCCAAATTTTAAATCTTCTAGAGATCTTCCAATGTAACTTCTTTAAGAGGAACACAGAGCAACTTTCAGGCACCATTCATGTTAGGGGGCTTCGGCAGTGGAAGAGGCAATGGCTTTGGCTTAGAAAATGAGTCTTCTTGAGCTTGGATTGGTAGATTCAAACCCACCCTCACTTTTCTCTCCCTTGAACCCATCTTCCCATTGAAACAGAAAGCTTGCCTTTGCCTCTATATACCCTCTTTCTCTCCACAACACTATTTCACACAAGGAGAACCATCTACCTTCATTCTACAATGCAAACCCATTGCAACCATGGTCGTCTACCTTCATTCTGCAATGCAAGCCCATTGCAAGCCATGATCGTCTACCTTCACTCTGCAACGCAAGCCTTGTCCGTCTACCTCAAGGGTTTGTTGGTCGAAGAAAAAGATGAATTTTATACTGTTATTGTTTCAGTTACAACTACATTTTTTATTAACAGTAGCAAACATTTTAACCGTTTAACATAAGATCAAATATATCATAGTTTGACATGTAAGATAAGAGGAGAGTGGATTTAAGAGGGGAACACCTTACGACGTAAAAAAGAAAGTATTAGAAGAAACATAAAAATAAGATGAACAAATTCTTGAAAATTTGAAGAACTGTACTTTGGCATTCGCGAAGAAACCATAAAAAAAGTTCACTAGAAAATATTTTAACTAAAACAATAGCTAGCTTAATTTATCATGTGTATAACATTCACTTAATTATGTTCAATTGTGAAGCCAATTTGTTAATCAAATTACAAGATCCCCATAAAAATTGGCTACATTGTTTTAAGTGTTTTTTTTAAGATTTTACTATAAAAATTGTTATAATATTAAATTTGTATTTTATTAAATAATTATATATAATTAAATTGTATATTTTAAATTCAAACTAAATCATCTGATTTTTATGTGTTATTTAAAATATTTTTTATAAAAAAAAATTTATCACTTGCATAAAATTAATATTTTAACATACGTATATAAAAAACATTATATTAAAAATTTAAATCAATTTAAATGTAATTAATTAAATAATTTATATGAAATATTTTATATTGGAAAAAACTAAATAATTTTATATAAAAAATATTGAAAAAAATCAAACCATTCAAATTTTTAATTTGAATTGAGATTATATATATTATATATATATATATATATAATATATATTTCATGGTATTATTTAATTTTTGTTTTTATTATATAAAAATGATTTTTTTAATAAATTTAAATACTTAATTAAATTAAAATAAATCAGGTATAACAAAAGAAATGATATACTAAAATATCAAATTATTCATAAAATTATTATTTATATTTTTAAATTTTATAATCTATCATAATTTTTTGAAAAAGATTATAAAAATATTTTCAATTAATAAATTGAAAACAAAATTATTATCATTTACTTAACTATACGTTTAGTTTTATTTTTATTACAACATTTCAACCATCATCCCCGTTTCCCCGTTAAAATTGATGAATTATGAAAGTAATTAAATTTCATAAGACACATGTCAAAAAGCTAAATTTGAAAAAAAAAAAAAAAAAAACTTATTTTATGATTTACAAAGTTGTCAGGGACTAATAACGTTAGGTTTATATTTATGCAATAGGGGCCGTCTATCTAATTCTGAATAGGGGTTCCAAAATTTCTTTTTTGAAAAGTTAAAATTGTATAGATGGTGTAGAATTAATAATCTTGGAATAATTTTTATTGTATGCATAATTTAATAGATGAAAATAAGGGATTTCGAATTGATTTTTCCACCTTGATAACATTACAAATTTTCAATGTTATATAAATTAAACTTTTGATAATTACTATTAATTTTTATTAGTCATTTAATATATATACTTGTATGAGTGTAACGACAATTTTAGATTTATATATATATAATTAAAATTAAAATTAAAATGTATTTCAATATATATAATTAAAATTAAAATTAAAATGTATTTCAAACAAGTACAAGTATAAAAAAAATTAATAAATTCCCATAGAAATAAATAAATCCTTAATACTTCTCCAATTGTCATATTAAAAATAAAATCATAAAATTTACCACAATACAAATTATTTATGTTTGTTATATTATTATTAATTATAATTAATATTTATTTTATGTATTATTATTATTAATTAAATTAATAATAATAATTAAACCTATTTTAAAAATTATGTAACAAATTCTAATTATAGATTCAATATCATTTTAGAATTTTTTTATCATACAATGACTTACTAATATCATATCATATTTTTTAATTAATCAATTTAATTAAAAGGTAAAAGGGTATAGATATTTTTAGAGAAATCTCAACTTTTAATAATTAAATATAAACTAGTACATCCATATAAATTAAATCGTTGCTAAATGTCAATAGGCGTCAATCCATAATAAACATCAAAGAACTTAGTTCATAATAATCTCACAATATTAAAACTAAAAAAATATTATAAAACTAACTAAATTATAACTTTATTTTAAATTATTGTTATTGTTAAATTATAAAAACAATTAATATATAAGTTAAACATATATACATTTGGAAAACCATGGAATAAGATTCTCATCTGTTAGCCTCCTACTGCAGCAGGTTACTCATCTTTCATGATTGACATTTTTACATGCCAAATATGTCATTCTTTGCATGCTGCAATGTTTCATATTTGCTACAGAAGCCAAAGAAGGATGCTAGGAGAATGTGCCAGTTCAAGTGCCACTGTTGTGTTCCAATTTTGATGTACTAGTGCATTTTTGAATAATTTTCGGTTAAAAGGAGGTCCAAACAGTTAATATTGGTCTCCCTAGGTTTCAATTTCCTGTTTTAGAATATAGAGAATTAACATCTGTCCAAACAGCTTAATCTTGGCAGATTCCTAGATAGGTAGAGAAGCAAGGGTGCTCAACAGCTTAATCTGAGCCCCTGGATGAAATAAGTGTAGATGTAGATAGGAGGACAGAAAAAGAAAAAGTTGAAAAGTTGGGTCTGCAAGTTTAAGTGCACCCAAACCAAAAAGAAGAGAAAATGCTAGGTAAGTAGGCTGGGTAGGTAGTTTTGAGGTTGCAGAATGTTGATTTGTGATCAATTTCATGTTTTCAAGTGTCATATTTGTTCAGGTCAGAATTATCTGGAAGTGGCCATTTGAAGGACTCAAGCGAGGTATGTCTAACTCCCCCTTCTTCCTCCTTCCCCAAATCATTCACTAACTTCCCAAAGAGGTCAAGATCTGCTTAATATCTCTCAGTTTCATCATTTTCATATCAATTGTCTTGGTAAAGATCTTCTTTGCCCAAGGAATATTCATACTCCCGTTATAAATCATTTTCCCCTTTAATAGCCTAAGATTCACATACTTAGCACTTTCTTATCACCTGTCATATCAACTATTAACTTTTACTATATAGCTCCCTATCTCTTTCCCCCTTCCCCTACTAAAAACTATGTTAATAACTCCCCTATATACTTATCCCCTCCCCTTGGTTGAAAAGTAACCATAAGTATCCCTTGGGAATTACTAAGTTTGCTTGAAACCTAGTAAGAACCCTCATGTTGTTGATAAAAACCCCTTCCAAATGCATTGAGACTCACTCCTATGCATAAAAACCCTCTTTCCGCCCTTATCCTAAAGTCATGCATGAAAATATTTTACCCTGTGCACATTCAGCCCCAAAAAACCCACTTTTCCTAAAGTTTTCTACCCCCGCCGAATTTAAAATTAAAATTAATTGACGCATAGGCCCCCTTCTTATCCATCCGCCACCTCGTCTTATCCGCCAGTCGTCCGATCGCCAGAGCCCGAGATCTGCGGTGGGCAGGTGTTTTTGTGCCCCGACATGCTGAAGGTTAGCGCTCGGGAGATCGGTGGTTTTGTCGTCGTACTCCTGCCACGCGTCGCCCTCCCAGCTGTGGCAGAGCCCCCCCTGCCAATACCACCCAGGCGCAAAAGCAGTGTGCCACAAACCGGAAACCGCCCTCCCCTTGTGTGACATAAGCACCACGTCACCCGCCAAGTTGTCGCCATCTCACCCCTTCCTGCCCGCGTCGGCCTGCCACCGTACTGCCACATCATCACCCCGTCGTACTGCCATGTCACCCTGCTAACGTCATCATGTTGACGTCATCACCGTACAAGAGGGTCCCACTGCTGACATCAACAGCTGAAAAAACGCACAAGTGCAAAATTGAGGCTTCGGAAGCCCAGAATGAAATTCTGAAGCAGTTTTCGATGCGCGAATAGCGCATAGGGAAATGGGCCAAATTGGGGAATCTTTGGGGAATCTTTTGATTCCTCAGCCATTTTTGCGCCGAAAAGAGCAGAAAAGGCCTGATTTTGTAGTTTTAAGCGTATCAGCGGAAAGAGAGATATCCCGGTTCAAGTATCAAAGTGTATCAAAGTAAAAGCGAAGCCAAAATTAATGTCAAAGAGTATCAGGATGCGGCAAAGTGTATCAGTAAAGATTTGTCAGCGGCCTAAAGCAGGAAAACATTAAAGAACCCTCCAGCAAAGTCAACAAAACAGTAAAGGCCATCAAAGAACTCTCAAATCACACTTACTGCACATCACAGTCACATGAGATCAGTGGACCAAAACTCAAAGCGCAATTATTGCAGAACCACTGCACCAGATCACCAAGGACACCATATTAACTCATTTTGATCCAGCTTCCTCTGGCGTAGCCCAAAGGATATTTACTTTCATTTAATTTAAGCACAAGTTTAGGTTTAAAAGCTTTTCCTGCAGACCTGTTTAGGTCAGCTGTAATAAATACTTTTGGATATTTTACCTATAAATACTGCCCTGAACAATGTAATGAGGGTTGGTTTTTGTTGGTTGGATGTTTTACTTAAGCAGAGACTCGCAATGTATATCTGATAATTTCTATAATCAAAGACTGCTTACGAGCTTGGAGAATGAATTGTGTATTGTGTTTAATGGTTGAAGAGTGACTGTGGAATTCTTGTGCTGGTACATGACCCAATAAGTGTTTCTTACCTCTGTTTTTCCATTCATACATCATTATCTAAACAACAGAAAGAAAGATTAGCTTAGAACTTGTTTAATTGCACTCTATGCTCAATTTCTTTTGTTTCTTTATATTTTTCATCTATTTTAGGCATAAATATGAATTCCACATGGCTCATATTTTCCCTAATTCACCATGTATGACAGTTATCCAGGGATTCTTAGCTGCCCCTAGATAGAGCTCATTTTCCTTCCCTCTGTTAAGTTGATTGAGAGATTCTTAATTGCCTCTCATTCCTTACATTTCACTCCAACTCTTTAGCTTGAAGGTTGTTTCATGTGCAGCTACCTTGCTCCATATTCCTCTTGTGATCAAGAAAGCCTACTTGCGGTTCTACTCCTTGACTCCATCTCTTCCTTCTATTCAAACACCATCCAAACATAAACAAAACCCATTGAACCCAATAACTAGCCTAAAATCATCATCAACAAAGCTAAGTCATCAAGAGAGAGTCCTCTCTGATTGCAGGTGGGCTAGAACCTGCAATCCAAAGATTGGTTTGTGGTTACCTTGGCCATATCCCTTCAGGAGCTTAGGGACAACCTGAGTGATACCATAATGGTGAATCCACTGGGGACTTCCTCAGATAATCTCACAAAACCAGTCCGAAGCTCCGCAAAGGAAGAAACTGACCTTTAAAAGTTTCTGTTTAACGTATATTGTTAGAAAAAATCCCAAAATCAAGCTAGAAGCTGGCTCCCAAGAAGCATTCACGTTACACAAGATCAAATCCAGATCCAAATCCCCCAGCTTTTTTTAAAATCCCCAATATAATTCCTAAGATCCTTAGAAAACAAGAGCAACAAGAAGGTTTGACTTCTTCCAGTCCCGAAACAGTTCAGCGTAGCCATTTTGTAACCCCTGTTAAAGTTTTGTTTCGCTCAAACCCTACTTCCCCTTGTTCATCATCCACTTCTACAAACCCTGTTTCCACACCTCCATCCACTACGCATACCACCACTACTACTCCAATTATCCCAGTTGCCCCAGTTGTTCCACTTATCCATGTCGTTCCACTTATCCCTATGAATATGGCTAATAGAGATGCACCTTTACAGCTGCCTGCAAATCCTGGGGCTATGCCTCAGGATTACCAGACTAAAATTACCTATTTTGATGGCACAAATGCCTGCATAGCCCTTCAGCATACAAAGAAAATGCAGGATTACTTTGAGAGTT
>APFE031509095.1:0-24085 GCA_000404065.3 Pinus taeda | reverse complement strand
CTATCTTTCTTTAATTAGAAACTTCTGTTTACAATGTACTGGTGCAATCCTTTACCAGTACACAGGCTGCAACCTGCAAAGAGCTACAACTCTCTCTCGTTTTCCAGCTTCTCCTGGAAGGGAGCTACAACCCCCTTTAGCTCTTGTACTAGCCAAGATATTAGTACGTAGGTGTGACCTACAGAAGTCTACAACCTTCTCTTTCTTCCAGGGACCACGTTTCATAAATTTTCAGACTGGATCCATGAACATCAAACAATCATCAAGAATCAACCAATCTCTTTTTCACAAAATAGATCTGAATCAAGTAGATATTCTTCTTACAGTTGTACCCAAAACACAGTACCAGAAACCATACACCAGAAAACAGAAACCAGAACTCAGCAGCAATAAACAGAAGCAATTAGATCACAACTTAAAGCATATACGCCATTTCAACAGCCTGCAACTTGCGTGCATACGCATCTGCGTATGGAACAACCTGCGTATACGCGTCTTTACTTCACCGAAACTGCGTGTATACGTGCCTTCGCTTCACTGAACCCGCGTACAGATCTATAAAGGATAACACACTCTTCCAGATAGTCAATCACTAATTAACCCAGATTATCAAACTTATAGATCAAGCAAGCGCCACATCTAGCAGATCAAAATCATACAAAGATACTATCATTCAAGCTTAAAGATTATGACCCATGAATAGAACTTATCCTTCCTTTTGCGCCAAGGTTCCTCCTTCATTCAGGTCTAGATCTACAACATAACCCAATTACCACTATACCAGCTCTAGCACTTTTCAAATCTTCAATAATAATCCGGATCACCCCTTGCCACATGATCTCCTTCCTCTTTTATAGTCTTAGGCCTTTCTCAATACCATGGTCCAAAACCATAACATTTCAATACCATGAACCCAAAACTAGGGATCAACACATCTGCCGAGACGCCTTGGTCCGAAACATAGGTTCAAATTCCACAGACTAACTACCATGGACCAAAAATATGATCCCCAACATATACGCGCTTTTGTAATGTATAACCCGCGTGTATACACGTCTTTGTCTAGATGAACCTGTGTATATGTCTTTTTATTCTTTCTGAGTGCCTGAACTGAGATCTGTTACCAAAGAGAGTTGCCATCAAGGACAATACATGTGCCATAGCTCCAAACCTGTGCCATAATGCCAACAGTATCCTACTTAAAGAAACCTACAACTCTCAAAGAAGAATCCACGTCTATACTTACTGCTTTTTCTTTTTAATTCTTAAAGAACAATGTCTTGGTTTGATAGCCAATTTGTGACACAGTCATTCACTTTATTTATAACTTTGCTGAATAAGTTGGCTCGTGATGAGGCCCCTTGCCTCTTGATTGTAACAATCTTGAGTCATTGCCCTATTATGGTATGCAGTATTTGGCAAAGTCAGCAATTTATAATATCTGTGATTATGATAAGCCGGCTCATGATGAGACCTCTCATTCTTCAAGATAAAGTGTATCCTTGGATTGTTCCTCTGAAAGTTGTGATTTCCTTAGCAGGGAGGAAATCATTGTCTTCTTTAGATAGCTCTGGAAGACAATGATAGAGTTTTTTGGAAGTAACTGTTCTACAGAGAATCTTTATTTTGTTATTGATACCTTTCATTGCACTGATATAAAAAAATTTGTTTTCTGAAGGTTTATCTTCATCAAATTTTATGAAGTTGAGACTAGTGTCATATCTAGGCTAGAGTCTTTAACTATATCTTTCAATAATAAAGATCAATTTTCCAAAATATTTGCGATTTATACAAGCGAAAAAATCAAACTCTGAAAAGAGAGTTGGTGTCTTTTTCATAAATGCCTAATGTAACCATTCACAACTGGTTTTATTATGTGAGAATTGTTTTTTGAGGACGATCGCAAATTTTCTAATGAGAAGTAAAATATGGAAAGGGCTAATTACTTCATTTATTTTTAACTACAAACTAACTAAACTAATTCTACTCCTATCCTAATTAATATACACGAAACTAACTAGGTGTAATGATATTTCCAGTGTAACCATTTTCTCATTTTTGTTTCTGTATATATGTACAGTTCAAATATTAATACTAAAAACGAAATTTTCGCTGATCTTAGAAAATTGAATGTAGAACAAGAATGTACAATTATTGTTAAAATTTCGTTTAGAATTTTCCTCTTATGGAATTTTCTTTCCAATTGAATACTTATTGGATCATAGAAATCTGGATGGATTTCTATTAAACACTGATAAATGCTCCATGGAAAGGATAACAGACCAGATTGAAGATATGAATTTTTGGATTCAAAGGCCCGGAAATTAGAAAACACATTTGTTTTTTTACATGATAGGTAAGAAGGAAAAAATAAGATAAGATTATTATCTGTACAACTAGAATTACAACACAGTTGGTATTGTTTCGTAATGATTTCTCTTTCACAAGGATTGACTACGATTATAGGGTTTGAGTGACCTCGACTTCCATCTTGTGATTCAGAAAGGGGACCATGATTATAAATAGGCATGCAAGGTTGTTCATGATATGAATCATAGACTGGAATATTTTCTTGGGTAATGAAATCTTGTAGGTGATTAGCTGCTTTAGAATGAGGATCGGTTGAAACAATTTCTAATTTAAAATACTTTTCATTCTCAGATATTATTTGAAGTTGTTGTTGATTTTCTCAAGATAAATCAACATCTTCAATATCAAAATAATCATCATAAATGACTTCATAAGATTCCCTAGGTTTTTCTTCATTTTCACCCAGTATATTCAAACCACGAGAAATAGGGATTTCATGTCTGTAAATGGCAAGAGAATTTTCTCCAATAATTTCTTTATCTTGAAAATACTTAATGGTGATTCATTAAGACCAATCACTATACTTTCTGAAATATCATTAATATTGAGAGGGGAAGAAATATCATCATTAAAAATATCAGGATAAAGAGAGAAATGTGATTCTGGAGTAAGGTAAGAAATACCTCTTCTTAAAAACTCTTGTGCATTATTTTCATCATATATTTCAGTTTTTAGATCATACCTTGATGTGCTCGTGTTTTTTGAAAGAAAATTACTTTGTTTTTCTGACCTTGTCATTTGCTGAATTGCGATCGCATTTTCTGAATTTGCCTCAACGTTACCTTCAGATTCCAAGGTGACCTTTCTTCCAAAATCGTCGCTTTCGTCTTCTGGTGTTCGATCTGAAATATCTTCTAAGTTTTGTGAAATTTCTTCATCTTGATTTGTTTGCAAATCCGAATTGGATTTCTCATTTATGCCGGAAGGGAATTGCACATGGCTTGGATTGATTTGATATGATTCAGGAACAAGAGGCAGCGAATAATTATGATCAACACAATCTAATGATTCTTCACTTATGAGATCATTTTCAATATTAAATTTGAGACAATTCAGATGAAATCGAATATGAAAATCTCTAACAAACTCATCTTTTTTTCGTAGATATTCAATTTCATCATATACCTGATCATAATCATAGGAGTCAAATTTGCAAATGAAAATTGTGACAAATTGATCCCAGCTATGAATTGAGGCAACCAGAAGGGTTCTACACCATTTTCTAGCTTCTGCTACAAATGTGAGAGTAAAAATTTTGCATAAAATGCCTTCGTCAATTCCTTGAAATTCAGAATTTGAAACTCCTTGAATAAATTGAAAGGCATGATTAAAAGTAGAAGAATTTCTCTTACCATCGAATTTTACCTGAGATAGTAGCCTTACCACTTCAGGTGGAGTGCTGGAAGATGCACGAACATGGATGCAACTCCAAATTGGAAGTTTAAGAGAGGACATCCTAATTCAAGTTAACATTGAAAACAAATTCCAAAAGACAACATGTTTCAGGCCCTCCTTCTAGCGCCAAATATGTTGAAGGCCGTGAAAATCGTGTCGACAACAAGGGGGATACCCGCCCCGTCCGGACCTTGGTTGGCAACTCCTTATCTGTTTGGTATAGCGGAACCGAATGGGGATCTAGGACCAGTTTCCCAATTCAGTGTATGTGTGTGTGTGAAAGAAGGGTGTTTCTGTTCAGACTGAAATACTTCTATATAATCTAATGTTATGGTATGTATTCTAATAAACAGAAAAAAACATCGAAATTTATGCTAACCCGGGGTGTGATCTTTATTCTATGCGATCTACAAACGTTTCATACAATAACTGGTAATAAAGATCATTCATCTATCATAAGAAAAGAATTAGATAAAAATGAGCTACTTCGTATAAGAAGTTAGACGAAACAGTTGTTAAAACTTATCGCATAAATGAGCTATTAATACACTAAACATAAACAAATAGTTATCACTGTACAAAAGTGTCAAATGATAACTCAGACATTCATGTTGTAACATATAAATAACTGAAAACTGAATATCACTTTAACGCATAAGCAGAAACAATTAAGAGATAAAAGTACCATTTATAACTAGTCCTACTCATGAGCTTCAAGCAATGATTAATTTATCTCTCCTTGATTCAACATCTACTAAGAGTACAGAAGTCCAACATTAGTAGCAGATACCAAATGCAAATATCAAATAAACCATGTTCCATTCATTCACCAAAACCTCCTCTGAGGGTGCAAAAGTGCATGTTCTGAGGACAAGTTTTTGATAAATTTCTGGACCCCTCTCTAAATGCATGAG
The DNA here is from genome assembly GCA_000404065.3 of Pinus taeda. NCBI lineage: Eukaryota > Viridiplantae > Streptophyta > Pinopsida > Pinales > Pinaceae > Pinus > Pinus taeda. The sequence continues at coordinate 19,406 of APFE031509095.1, read as the reverse complement.
AATGGTTTAAATACTACTAACTAATTCTAAAAATAAATTATTACAAAAATAAAGGATACGGTTTAAATGACCGTCCTTTTTTCAAGAAAATAAAATGAAATTAAAACTAAAATTAAACTATTTCTATGCTTGATCTCTGAAATCACATGTACGCAGCATCTGTTTAAGGAGATTTGGGTGGCTGACTTCCGCTTTCAATTGGGATGAGAAAACAAAATCTATGAGAGCTGGCGCAATCTTTTTGGTTGCATTTATAATGCACTTCACAGTCATCCATTGGCTATGGGGTTTTACTAAATATGTCCAATAACAATCCCAGTTTAACTTACTTAGCCTCTGGATTACTTTAGCCTTTTATTGAGCCCTCTGTTTCCAATCTGTTTCTAGCTGTTGAGCATTTTCTAAGTACCCTGGGATGGTTTCTGTGATCAAATTTTCCCTGTGTAAATTCTCATTTACACAATCGATAATTCTACTTGCTACCATGGCTACTCCTTCTGCTACTTGCTCTGCTCCCCCGATTTTCTCATCCCATTTGTTAAAGAGCATTTCCTTGTGATTTTCATTAATCCTTGGTGCACCTTCTCTTTTTCCCTCCTCTGTCTCTTGCCATACCAAATACTCAGTCACTCATTTGTCAATCAGATCATAGCCACTCCACAATTCTATTACTTGATTAGTGATTTTATCATTAATCTCGCAATAATGACTCCATTGTGATATCTTGTGGCCCAACGCTTCTTGCTGCTGTAGTAATTGTTCATTCAGGGAAATGGACTTTGTGATGAACTCTTTGAGCTTCGGGTCATCCTTGTGCATCTCTCTCAAATCCTGTAATTTTTTTCCTTTCTCATCCAAACCTTTTTGATAGCTTAACTACATCTGCTGGAAGTCCTGTTGCAACTTTTCAAGCTGTTTCTGCGCTTCGTTATTGACATGGGCTTGTTGCAATTGTTGTTGTAATACTTGTATCTTCTGCTCCCTTTATTTTAGCAGTCGTTGTACTTTAGATGCTTTGTCGATTGTAGCAGAGGCGTATGCTCCTGCGATCTGAGATAGTTTGGTGAGATTTTTCGTGGGGTTTCTTGTGGGATCTTTCCATAAGACGTCCAATTGTTTTGTATTTTGAGCGAGAGTGCTTTCCAGCTTCCTTTTCTTTCTCTGCTTCATTACTATTGCTTTATGTTGTGGGCTGTAAAATACATCTAGAGGAGGAATTTCTTCTACTTTTAATATAAGCTCAGAGGATGGAGAAATAGGAATATGCTCCACATCCGAGGCTTCGCTGACTATTCCTGTGAGTACTTCTTTTATTATCTGCACATCGCTAACATTTGTCTTCATGGTCTGTCCTTCAAGATGGATCAAGTCATTGAAGGTTTCCCATTCTTTATCTAGTTCAGCTGTGACTAGTGTTGCTTAGATGACTAGAGGGGGAGGATTTCTTTGCGGGGAGGCAATAATCTGCTGATGTAGAAGTTCTTCTAACTGGGCAGTATCATTCACTGACCCCGCGTTCTTATTTAGTTCATTTCCGGATCTTTTAGAGTGTTCAGATGCTTCTTTTTCAGATTTAGACTTAGATCCGTTGGTACTGGAACTTCCACTGAGGCTGACACTTGGAGTCGACTCTCTCGGGGGTTTTAGGCATAGCTTTTCCAAAGGGATACTGGCCAGCCTTCTTTCCCTGTATGTTTTGAATCTTTGAAATTCTTCTGGGGGTAGCTGCTATTGGCCTGTGTGTAGAATTTATTCCAATGTGTTTTTCTGCTGAAATAAATCATCAAATAAATCTTTTTCTCCGGAGAATACCTTTATCTTAATTGTTGTTGTAAAATTGTGGGCGACCTCATAAGGGTCAAATGGCCTTGCAGTGAATTTAAAGGGTTTAAGAACGTGATATTTTTTACTTCTGCAAAGGCATGACCTACATCAAATAGCGAGAAGGCCCCACAGGCTATAGGGAACTGTGGCCAGATAGCCTTCTTTTTGTCTTTTAATTCTTTAATTAGGCCTCCTTCTCCTCAGGTTTGGTAGGAAATCTCTCGGGCTAAGAGTTTATCAGGAATATATACAAGCAGAACATGAGGGGGTACCGAACTTCCAAAAACCCTGACATAAGTAAACATTTCTTCCCTGAACCATATTGCAACAGTGAGGATGTCCACTTGTGCTTCGGGTGAGCATCTCGAAGGGTCTTTATCATACAAAATTCTATACAAGGGTAACATAACTCCATGACAGATTTAGTAAAAATATGGGACGAACTGAGAGTCCCACAACTCTTTGTGATATACATGAATGGGTAGAGGGTCTTGTGTCGTCCACTTCCAACCCATAACAGGAAACTTGGAAATATAACATATCACATCCATTATATATGCAGAAAGGTAAAAACGAGGATAAATCCTCTGAGTCGTAGCTCTTTTGGACCAGTAATTTCCAATGGTTGTGGCCAAGTTATCAGGTAAAACTCTGGCCCAATCTACAATGGTGGCATTTTTCGCGGCATCCAATAATGGAAGCCACTCCCATGAGAATTTGTTAATATATGGCATTCCAAATATTCTACAGAGCATGGCAGCAGCAAAGCAGTATGGAGAGGTAAGGGCGCCAGTACTGTACATACCGTAATTATCTTTCTTGAGAAGCTCATCTCTCCTAGACCAATCTTTGGTAGTTTCTGCCAGGTCCGGATTTTCTTTTGCGAAATTCTCTGCAAACTGTTTGCTGTAGATCGCCTGTGGTTCTGGTAGATGATACATGAGCTTTAAATCCTGTGTGATGAATGAACCAATGAGTCCTTGACCATGAACCTTGAACTATCTATTTTTTATTTCTGTGTTATCCAATATCCATTTAACCATGTCCGTGTATGGGAGGATTCTTGGTCTTGTTGCTATCCGACGTAAGAATGAGCAAGCTAGCTCTACGAGGGATGCTTTAGAAGAGCTTTGTGAGCCTGCAACAGCTGCAACCTCCATTACTGTGGGATTCTCCTCTTCGAGTATGTTATACATTCCTTCTCATGTAGTTATTCCCGCGTCTCGATTGCAAGCCATGTCTGTATACAAAGGTGCCATTTTCTCTTCTTTGGAGCTCGGGGCTTTGCTTTTCTTTCCCATTTCGGCCTGCGTATTGTGTTGTATAGTCCTCTGCTCTCCGTGCCTGCAATTCACAAGTGAGGTGAAATTGAATGACAAGGAAGGGTGATGGGAAAGTTTTAAATGCCATAGACATACCAAATATACCACCTTACATGAAATGTTCTTTGAAGAGTACCCATATTCTATTAATAATTGACACCTAACTCTTTTTATTAGCATTTAAAGCGCATAACCATGTGACAGCTTAGGGAAACTACTTTTCTTGAATTACGAGCCCGACATATTTGTGATGGAGCGATTTTGCGATTTTCTACCACAACATCGCAGATCGCATATCGCAAAACCGTAGATCGCAGGATCATGCTACCAGAGTATCACAATCTCGCAATATCGCAATATCGCAGATCGCGAAATCACAAAATCACAAATCACAGAACCGCAGTATCGCAATATCGCAATATTGCAGATCGCAGAATCATTATGTATGACAAATTTTTTGTTAACCTGTTTCTTGCGAGATGCGATGTTCCAATCGGCGGCATCGCAAATCGGCAGATTTATTGAAGTGTTTTAAGTAGTTATGCTGAATTCGATGAGATATTTGGTCGTTATCATTATCTCGTGAATATTGGGATTGTGTTTGTGAGGTGGCATCTCGGTATTTTCTTGCAATGTGATTTCCCTTGGTCAGGTAATTTTTTACCTTATCATAATCTTAGATTCTAAGATTTTCCAAGGTGGATTTCTAAGCTTATGATGGCAACTTTATTTGCGAAAAAAGAAAATTAAATGCTAGCTTAAATTCTTTGAATTTTAATAACTAAGGGTCCCCCCTTATTTTATAATAAAATAAGGAGGGGGGTTGTTGGTGGCCACAACAGGCAGCTACATGCCTCTGAACTATGTTACAATGAGTCTCAAACGCCTATTTATTGTTGAGAAACAATGAAAAACCCTTAATATCCCAAAACCTAACCCTAGAAGATGAAACGCCAAATTGTGGGCCTCGTTTGGGTAAATTGGTACATCAACTTCCTGGGGTCGTAACTTTGGCATAAGATCTTTGTTTGATGCGCACAATATCTCGTTAAAAAGATCTATTTGAGAACTACAACTTTGGGAAAAGACAAAATCGGTCCATGGCCCCATGTTGCTCCCAGTTTTCCCAAAAAACATCGTTTAGGGCCTCAAAATGGCTCCAGAAGTTCAGGACCCGATAAAACGTTAAAAATAGTAAATTGGGCTACAATTAAGGAAACTAAAAAGTTGAAAGAAACAATGGTTGGGGTCCAAGTGGATTTGGTAGGTGGCCACCAATATCCACCTGGATCATTCCTCCCCCCTTAGGAAGCAATGGTGCCCATTGCGTTGAGTTCCTCCATGAGATGAGGAAACTTATATTGAACTTGGTCCTTGGTGAGCCACTTGCCCTGGTGAAGGAGTTGGCTTGCTTTGACAACTCTGTTGGGTATACGGATGGATAATCGTTTGAGGGGAGGCTCGATGGTCCTTTGTTCGAGGGGAGGATTGTTGGGTATACGACCAAAGTCCCACATTGACTAGAAGTGGGGAGGATCATGGGTATATAAGGATGGACAAATATCTCCATTGGTATGAGGCCTTTTGGGGTAAGTCCGAAAGCAAATCCATGAGGGCTTAGGCCCAAAGTGGACAATATCATACCATTGTGGAGATATGTGGTGTCCAGAGTCCTTACAAACTCGATACAATGGGATATTCCGCTGGTGAGTGTGCTTGATCTGTGTGTCCATGATCCGATCAGCTGTAGCGTGTTCCATGCAATCTGGATTTAACTCTATGGGTGTGAGTTGTTCTGCAATGTCGGATGTGTCTAGTAACGATGGAAAGTATGGCCGAAAGCAGTCCACATTGAACACTTGGCACAGGCAAAGGAATGGAGGAATGTTGTGCTCCAAAGCATTATTTCCCATAGCTTTAGTAATGGTGTAAGGACCATGTTGGTGTGGTCAAAGCTTCTGATGGGCTCTTGTAGGGTGTTATTTCTGCAGATGCAACCAGAATTTGTTGCCCACCTAAAGCTTGTGTGGTACCCTTGTGGGTGAGGAGAAGTTGTTCCTTTGTTCTCTCATGGCCATATTCCTTTGTTGCTACTACTGCGTGGACGAAAATTTCGCGATGGTCATGGATGTGGTGACGATCTTCTCCTTACTTTGAGAACGAATCAGACAAAAAATGAATTTCCTAGTCTGGGAGATGAGCTTGCTGCCTTTCTTAGTAGAGATCAAAGAGGTGGCGGTAGGTGGGGCTACCTCCGGTATCCTGTATAATGAACTATCCAAATAAATAATGACAGTGCGAGGCTTTGACTCATACACAGCATGTCGCCTCCACAAGTATGGCTAACCTAATAGTACATCATAAACATCCAGAGGTGTAACATCACACAATACCTCGTCTGTGAAGGGCTTGACGTTGTAGGGAAGGCGGCACTGCTAGAGAAATTTGAGATCACGTCGTTCGTGAAGCCACCTGATACTGTACGGCTGCGGGTGTAGTGTAGTCGATAGTCCCAACCACTTCACAACCTCTGCTGAAACGAGGTTCTTTTGGTTGCCACTGTTGATAATGAATTGCAGCGACGAACCCTTCACCCACATCTATGAGTGGAAAAGCCGCTCCCCCTCCTCTAGCTTTGGGCTCATTCTTCTGGATCTTGGTGGTGGCAACAGTGACGCTGGGCTCCGCATCAATTATCTGCTTTCCTTTGCCATTCCCCTTGTCGGTGGTGGGCTCCAGTATTGCAACAATAATGCTGCAACTCATGGGACTCCCTTCTTTACTTTTATCAACCCGGTTGTTCGTAACAAACTTGGAAGCGACGGTGTTGTATGCACAAGTACTAGCTCTTGTTGCAGTTGTCACCTGGTCAGCTGGCACAAGTCCACTAGGGGCTTTAGCCAACTTCTATAAGTTCTCAGAAGAAGCTTTTAAATGATGGATGAAAGCTAACTCAAAGGGAGTTAATATACTTGCGAAAAGAAACTGAAAGACAAAGAGAAATGCAAACCCTAGCAAACCCTAATTCTACCAGCTAGTTCTACTGATGCAAAGATGAGAATGCAAACTACTGAATGAGATGCCATTGACTTCAAAAAGGGAAAATGCATATGTTCTAGACTACTTTTGTCCTAGAAAGTATCCTTTTGTATTTTTTTGATTAAGTGTCAATTTTCACATGCATATGCCTGAACTGTGCTTCACTATGCAGGAGTGGATCAAGGAAGAGGGATGCTTGGAAATGGTTGGAGAGGCTCAAAGGGGGTCTAAGGAGTCCCTAACACTCTTCCCAAGAGTCTCACAAGGTTTGGCTATCAGGAAACCTCACTTGTGAGCTTCTACAGGAAGTCTGCAGGGGTTCTACAGGAAACTTCAGGATTTCTACAAGAAACTTCAGAACTTCTACAGGAAACTTTGAGATTTCTACAGGATGTTTGGAAGTCGGTTTTTAGGAGGTGGATGAGTGAGGGAAGGTGCATGGATGGATCTAGAGGTAGGATAGGGGTCTAAAAATGGCCTAAGGACTGGTGGGTGGATCGATGGAGAGGTGTAGAAGGTTGACTTGGCTTGAAGATGGCTAAGGCAATGATGAGCAAGGAGGTAAGGTTTCGTAGACACAAAGGATAGATGGGGAAAAGGGTAGCTTAGCTATGAGACAGAACAGGAGGCTTAGATGATGCTTTGGGAGGATGGATGAAGGAAGAAGATGCCCTGCACGGTGGGCCTTGATCAAATCAACAAAGACTTGCAAATGATCAAATCCTAAACTTGTCTATTCTATCCATCAATCAACATAAATGAGCAGCAACTTTATTTGGGAAGAAAACCTTGTACACCATCTACATAAAGAAACATTTCAGATGTCCAAACCCATGACTAATCTCTGCAAATAAAACAAGCACACTAAAAGATTGCATAAACAAGCAAACTAGTGTTTTTGTGAGGCAGCACTATTTCCTCAATTTCAGCCCCAAATCCAATAAGGCCAAGGTGAAACCAGGAGTGTAGTTGTCTCTTTTCCTTGCAGATCTTGCTGTTATTATCCTACCAAAACATCTAATCCAAAGTCATTCATAAACAGTGATCTATTCCAACAACATAACGAAATCTACTTAAAAGCAATGTGTAGAAATGCATAAAGGGAAAAAAAAAACAGTGATACGTAAAGGAAAAGCAATAATACAAAAAGGAGGTCCTAGGCTCTCAGGTTGGGCCCAAACCTGAGAGCTTTGGCTCCTATGAAAAACTCAGATTTGATAGGAAACCAAACTGCTTCTCATTATCCAAAAAGAATCATAACAATCATGCCAAAAATGGCTACAAAGGAACAAAATAAAGCTGCAGCACTGAGGTGCAAAGTACACAATAGTTTCAAAAGTCATTTTATGAAGGATGAGGCCTCAACATTTATAGATCACGAGGGACCTAGCTGGCCTCCTCAATCTGTGGAACTCGGCTGTCAAACTGTGATTCAAACAGTCCCTTGCTAAATGCTGATTGGCTGCCTTCTAGATTCGGTTTGGTGGTATTTGGAGCTCGGAGTTGGAGGTGAAGATCCCGAGGAAGGGTCATTGAATGTCATAGGCACCCCTCCTTCAAGTCCTCACTTCAGGCTTGGCTGCCTTATAGCTCATGATTGCTTTGACTTTGCTCCAATATATGTCAAAAACCTGAAATAGACACGTGTTAACCACCTAGGAAAAGTAACTTCCTCTATTCGTACCAAAGACACAAACATACTAAAAATAATTCATAAACTATAGAAAATGACAGATTTGAACAAGAGTTGAACAATGAAAATGAGGCCAAATGAGCCCAAATTGTTACCAATTTTGGGGCTCATCAGAAAACATTGAAAGATTTATATATAGCAGTGATCAAAGGAAGTTGGCACTGAAGGACAAACTTTGAAAGATCAAGTGTGAGAAGGGTGACTCTATTTCTACATTCCTGAATAAGCTCACCACCTATAGAGATGAGCTTGCAAGTGTAGGAGTCACTACAGCTGATGAGGATATGGTGACTTTAGCACTCCTTGGCCTTCCTAAGAGCTTGCATAGCTACTAGGACTTAGTGAATGGAAGGGACAAACTACTAGATTGGGAATGACTATGGTCGGATTTGATGCAGGAGGAGATCAGACAAAGCACCAGGGATGGAGCTTCTTCATCAAAAGATGATGATGAAGAGAACTTGGCTTTAGCTTCTAAAGCTAAGAAAGTGAAAGGGAAGGCAACCCATTCCAAGTCTTCTCAAGGAGGGAAGAAGTTTGACAAGTCGAAGGTGAGATTATTTCATTGTCATGAGTTGGGTCATTATGCTAATAATTTCCCAAAGAGGAAGTCCAAGAAGAAAGGTTCCTCCAAGGAATATGATGGTGATGCACTAGCTTCACAGTTGGAGATGGATTTCTCGCTTATTGCATGCATGGTTTCATCCAGCATGGGATGTGTTTGGTATTTGGAAAGTGGAGATTCTTTCCACATGTCAGGTGATAAAAATATTTTCAGCACTTTGGAGGAGAAGGATCTCCAGATACGGATCGAGATGGGTGATGACGGAAAGTACTGTGTCTCGGGTAGAGGTACGGTTATGTTTCAGAGGGAGCATGGTTCTCCCCTCACTCTTTCTAATGTTAGGTATGTACTAGGGCTAAAAAAGAGTCTTATGTCTATTGCTATGCTTGAGGATAAAGGATATGATGTAGTCTTTAGTTTGGGAAAGGTTTTCCAAAGGCATATCGGAATTGGATGGACCAAACAGATTGGGATTCAAATTAAGAATCTCTACAAGTTACAGGTAGAAGATTTTGATGCGCTCTGTTCCAAGGCAGAAGTGGTGCATGGCCAAGATATTGGTGAGTTATGGAATAGGAGACTGGGCCACTTGCATCATGGGGCCTTGAAGATCATGCAACAAATTTCTAACGGATTACCCAAGTGCAAACTGGAGCAGACAAGCACATGCAAATGTTGTACTCTAGGTAAGTATATGAAGGATTCCTTTCATGGTCGGGATGGTAAAGTAGGAGCAGTTCTGGATCGAGTTCATTTAGATATATGTGGGCCCTTCTCTACAACCTCCACCACGAAGCAAAGGTACTTTGTTATTTTTATAGATGATTTTTCTCGTAGATGTTGGATCTACTTCATGCAAAAGAAGGATCAAACCTTCTTGAAGTTTTGTGAGTTCAAAGCTTTGGCAGAGAAAGAATCAGGGAGGAAGATAAAGGCCTTGCAGAGTGATAATGGTGGAGAGTATGTTTCCCATTAGTTTGAAGACTTCTATGCTTTAGAAGGAATTAAAACGGGAACTCATGAAACCCCATAACCCACAACAAAATGGGGTGGCCGAAAGGAAGAATAGATATATTGTTGGAGCAGCTCGAGCGATGCTTTTTGACCAAAGCCTACCACTTCATCTGTGGGCTGAGGCATGCAATACATTAATGTATCTTGAAAACATAAATTCTCATCATATTTTGGGGATGAAGACACCTATAGAGGTTCTTTCAGGGAAGCAGCCAGATGTGAGTCACTTCTGTATCTTTGGATCACCAGTTTACTATCGTGTGACCAAAGATGCTTGGAAGAAGCTAGACCCAATAGCTAAGTTGGGAATACTTGTGGGGTATAAGGATACACCTCACAACTATCAGGTGTTTCTGCCTGCCAGTCAGAGGACAGTAGTGCGTAGGGATTTAAAGTTTGATGAGCAGCAAGCCATGCAAGAGTCACTTGAGAGGGAGCTCATGTTGCATGGTGATGATAAGGAACTATTAGTTCCTAAGGAGGAGGAGCCTCCTGATGATGCGGAGCAGCCACATGCAGAGATTCCAGTGGTGGAGATCACCACTACTGGAGAGCCTTCCAAAGAGGAGTAGAAACACTCTCGGGAAGCTCATAGATTGATGCAAGATGTGAGAGAGAATGTGGGGCAGCCATCCTCTCATTGTAGATAGAGGATATCTCCTGATGGATACACTGGCCACATGGCCCTGGTTGGGGAGTGTGTAGCGACCGAGCCTTCTTCTTTTGAGGAGGTAGTGTAGGAGCCAGTTTGGATGGATGCGATGGTAGAGGAGTATGATTCTATCATGAGGAACAATGTATGGGATGTTGTTCCTAGACTGGGGGACAAGTCAGTGGTTACTTCCCGATGGATTTACAAGGTAAAGCAGACAACTGATGGAAATATTGAGAAACATAAGGCAAGATTTGTTGTCTGTGGTTTCTCACAGGTTGAGGGGATTGACTATGATGAGACATTTGCTCTTATTGCAAGGTGCTCATCAATCAGATCGATTCTAGCACTATCAGCATAGATGAGTTGGAAGATCCATCAGATGGATGTCAAGACATCTTTCCTCAATGGGGAGATTGAGGAAGAGGTATACATTGAGTAGCCTAAAGGATTTAAGACCTTCGATCATGAGTCACATGTGTGTTAGCTCAAGTGAGCATTGTATGGGCTGAAGCAAGCACCCCATGCTTGGTATACCAAGATCGACAGCTATTTCACTGGGTTGGGCTTCACCAAGAGTGAAGCGGATGCAAACCTCTACCACATCATTGTAGATGGTAAGCTATTGATTATTGTACTTTATGTCGATGATCTGATTTTGACAGGTGATGATGAGTTGATCAAGTCTTGCAAGAAGGATCTTGCAAGAGAGTTTGAGATGAAGGACATGGGCCTAATGCACTACTTTCTAGGCATGGAGGTGTGGCAAAGAGATGGGGAAGTATTTGTTTCTCAAGGCAGGGATGCCAATGAGATACTGAGGCACTTCCACATGGATATGCACAAGGCCATGAAGACTCCTCTAGAAGGTAACTGAAGGAAGGAGGATGCTAATTTAGGTGAGGTAGTAGTTGCTACATTTATTTGCAGCTTGTGGGTTCACTCATGTATCTAGTGAACACACAACCAGATTTGTTCTTTGCAGTGAGCCAGCGGAGTCAAGCTATGGTTCAACCAACCAAGTTATTTTGGAAGGTGGCAAAGCATGTGTTGAGATATCTCAAAGACACTACACAATATGGATTATGGTACAAGTGGATAGAGGGAGTGAAGCTCCATGGCTTCACAGATGCAGATTGGGTAGGTAGTCCATCAAACATGAAGAAAACATCTGGAGGGATCTTTAACCTTGAGTCAGCTGCAGTTTCTTGGTATAGTCGGAAATAGAGATCAGTTGCACTTAGCTTAGTGGAGGTAGAGTACATGGCAGCATGTTAGGCTACATGTGAGGCCGTTTGGATGTGGAATATCCTAGTGGGATTGTTTGGTCAGATGATGGATCAGACGATGATATATTGTGATAATCAGAGTTGCATTAAACTCTCTAAGAATCCAGTGTTTCATGACAAGTCCAAGCATTTAGATATCCTCTATCATCTTCTACAGGATTGTGTGGTCAAGAGGATCATGATGTTGCAGTATATTTCAACCAAGGAAGAGGATGCAGATATTTTGACAAAGGCATTATCAAAGGGCAAGTTTGAGTTCCATAGAGACAGGATCGGGGTTGCTGATAATCCCTTTCTTGTTGAGAGGGAGTGTTGAAAAGTGTGCAACAAGAAATGCTAAATTTAGTATGTGCTAAAAATAGACCTACTGAAAATAGCATGTCTAAAAACAACATTTCTGGGTCCCTTCTTATTTATAGCAGTCCATAGCCTATCTATAAGAAGTAAAATTAATTTTGGTCTTAACAACAATTTAAAATATTAATTAATTAATCTCCATGAGTTCATTAATTATGAAATATTAAACTTGAAGTCTTTGTGAGATCATGCAATTATTTTCTCCCTTGATTTAGGAATTTATCCCTTGATTAAAGGAGATAAGGTTCAGTTCTATAATGAGAGAATCAGTTGACTTAGTTCTAACTAGTCAAGTCCAGTTAGATTATTTTAACAAGTTGTTAAAATAATAAAATATAGTTTGTTAATGCTTGCATGCATGTGACAACTATTATTTTAGATAACTGAGGACTCACTCATGGATAAATGTTGCATGTCAGTTCTGGCAGAGACCCAGTTGAGATTAGATGTGGGACAACGTACTATCAGATGCTTAACTATTTCTAGTAAGTATTTTTTTTGCATGATTGAGGAACTAGTGTTCTCAAGGAATACGTAGTTGGACCATTGGTTGTTTTTGGTATGTTAGAATTAATAGAATATGATTTTGCTATTATTTCCTAATCAAACTATGTAAGGACCATTAGGAAAGCCTATACAAATAGGGCTTGGTTGGTTCATGAGACATATCTTCATATGTTCATAGTTCATTGAGAACTGAATAGCTTGAGAGCTAATTCTTCTTGTATTCTGAAGAGGATTTCCACTTGATTGATAATACATGGTTGGGGTTTTACGTTGGTGCTTTCCCCTGGATATATCTTGTGTTATGCGTGATTAATTCTCTTGATCAATTATGCATGTTTCTACTTGATGTTGCTCATGATTTCAATTATGCTTCCGCTTAATGTTTTGTAAAAGTAGAACAAGTATTATGCTTTAGGACATTTCATATATCGGTTTGTTATATAGGTGAAATTTCCACATGGTATTCCATTAAGAAATAGTATTACCCTTTTTGGAGCTATTAGGATAAATACATAAAGTGGACCATGCTGCAACAGGGAAGGGACCAAGATGTGCCAGAGTTCACAAATATTTTGTAGACCCTTCGCACAAAGTTGGGTATCAAGGATTTTGAGCGAAATTTGGTGCTCAAGTACCATGGTTTTCTACACAAGTACATGCAGGGCGAGATGTAGTTCCTGGACATCTCCTCACAAGACACTGCCTATTGATACACTCTAAAGGTCAAGCAGAAATTTAAACAAAAGAAGTGAGACTTTGGATCTGTGAAATTGAAACAAGGGAAAGACACCCCCAAACTGTAGAACAAAGGAAAAAGCTAAGGCAGGGTAACCGAGGACAACCCATTGAAGATGAAAGTGAATAAAAACACCATGAAGACAAAGGAGGACATAGGAAAATGGTGTGAGTTCCATAGGAGCCCCACTCACAACACAAGTGAGTGTCAGGCTAAGCAATCACTAGTGAACAAGCGGAAGGCTTTCGAATGAGATGCATGTTCATACTTTGAGTCACAACACGACAAGGGGAATGACAAAAGGAGGCATATTATTGATGCAAAGCCCACTACCACTGTTTCCACCACCAAGATCTAGAAGGATGACCCCGAAGATCAAGAAGAGGGGGAGAGTCTCTGCCACTTGTAGATGTTGGTGAAGGGTTCTCTGCTACAGTTCATTGTCGATATTGGGAGCCAAAATAAACTCATTTCAATAGAGGTCGTCAAGTAGTTGGGCCTACTGACCATAGCACACCTACAACTGTACACCATCCGGTGACTTCACCCAAGATTAGATTTGCACATCATCCAATATTGTCACCTTCCCCATAGCATTAAGTCTTTCACAAATGAGGTATTGTGTGATGTTTCTCCTCTTAAAATTTGTGATATATTACTAGGCCAACCATACTTGTGGAAGCAACATATTATGTATGAGTCTAGGCCTTGCACTGTTATTATTTCTTTGAGAAATAATTTGTATAGGGTATTGAAGGATCACGCACCGCCTACTGCCATATCTTTGATCACTGTGAAGAAATGCATTAAGAACATTTCCCATATCAGGAATTTTTTTCCTTATGATTCACGCTCAGGGAAAGAAAAATATTGTGGCCATGACCTCCAAGCAAGGCTCCTCTACACAGCAGCAGCAAATGGAAAATTTCATGGAGGAGTATAGGGACATCTTCACCTCACCGACAAGGGCACCTCTATAATATCAAGTCAAGCACTCCATCAATCTGACCCGAGGCATGTTTCTACCCAATGGACCAATCTATCGATGCTTTGTTTTGGAGAACGGTGAAATTAAGAGGCAGATTCAGGAGTTGTTACAGAAAGAGAACATAAAGCCAAGTTCATCACTCTGTGGGAGCTCGATCGTGTTGGTACAAAAGAAGGACGGGACTTGGAGACTCTATATTGACTATCGAGCACTGAACAAGATCATTCTCTAAAATAGGTATCACTTCCCACAGATTGATGACCTTTTGGACTAGATGAAGGGGGCCAAATATTTTAGCAAGATTAACTTGAATTCTAATTATCACCAGGTACCAATTGAACCTTGTGATGTGCTAAAGATTATCTTTAAAGGAAAGGAGCACCTTTTCGAATGGTTGGTCATGCCTTTCGGTTGACAAATTCTCCTATAACATTCATGAGACTGATGGATGACATCATGTGACCCTTCACCAACTCATTCGTGGTGGTGTACTTGGATGACATTCTTATCTTTAACTAGAGGTCAGAAGAGCACCTCCACCATATTCGACAGGTCCTCCAAAACCTGCAGTAAAACAAGTTGTGTGCCAATTTGGAGGAATGAACTTTTGGTATGACCTAGGTTAAAAATCTAGGGTACGTGATTGATGGGTGGGGTGTGCTTGTAGACCCAACCAAGATACAAGTCATTCGGGATTGGCTAGCCCAAACCACTCTAACAAAGCTCTGTAACTTTCTGGGGCTTTCCAATTTCTACGGTATATTCATGTTGGGGTTCTCTCATATCACTTGGCCTTCGAGTCAAGTCACCAAGAGAGGAGTGAAAGAAAAATTATTTTGGTTTGAATCCCAATAGAATGTGTTTGTCGAGTTGAATCATCACATTTTCTCTTCACCAGTGCTCACCTTACCAGACCCGCAACAACCATTGGAGATTGAGACAAATTCCTCTGACTATGTTATTGGTGCAGTTCTTATTCAATAGGGGCATCCAATGGCATATCATAGTGAGACGCTTTCAAACTGCATTTGAATGGTCGTCAACAAATTCTCTAAGATGTTGATTATGGCGCCCTACAAGAAGAGTATCACATCAGAAACCACTGATAAGCTCTTCTTTAAATGAGTGTGGGTACACTTTGGAATCCCATAGTCCATTATATCAGATCAGGAAAGAAGGTTCCTATGTACATTTTTGTCAAGTCTTTGGTTGATGCTGGATATCAAGCTCACTAAGTCTAAGGCTTTCCACCCCCAAAATAATGGCCAAATAGAGCTCGTCAACGGGATGATCATATTCTTTCTACTCACGTATAACTCGAAGCAGCCATGCACATGGGATGTAAGACTTCCCTATGTCCAGCACAACTACAACAAATCTCTCCATAGCTCAACTGGCCACAACCTCTTTCAGGTGGGGTCGGGATTCCAACCACTATGTCCCATTGATGTAGGCATACCATTTACATCTACTCAGGCAGATTCGGCTTATGTCTAGTCCAAAGCTGACAGAGTGAATAACTTTATTGAGCACATTTAGCACATCTACCAATAGGTCCATGAAATATTGGATAGAGCCAATGTTAAGTACAAGTAGTGACATGATCAACATCATGTGCCACATAAGTTTCAGGTGGGCGACAAAGTTTGGTTGCATTTGTAGAAAGAATGCCTTACCGAAGCCCATCAAAAGCTTAGACCACTCTGATATGGGCTGTCATGCGGAAAGAGTTATTTTTGCTGACAAAACTAACCTCCCTAGGAGTCTAAGACTCTCTAGTGACAAACAAGACAATTAAGAGCAATCCTTCTCTAAACATACATTATTCTATGAGAAACCAAGTGTTTTTCAATCCTACCTCAAATCCAACGCTTATTGCAGCAGTCCAGCCTCGTCGATCCAGATGAGCTCCTCCTTCACTTTGAAACCTGCATACACTAACAATCAAACGATTACATAACACCTGAATATTTCATAAAACAAAGCATATTCAACATATAGACCAAGGAGTATATGAAACAATTCATTAACAACAAATCATTGAGAAGAATGGACTTATTTGTATTAAGGAAACAAAAAAGAAACCATTACAACCTGAGCCTTGGTGTTGTGCAAGTTCCTCCCAAGGTCCAGCAAGAGTTTTCCTCTACTTTGACAATCTCACCCACTTCCAAATGAAACAAGAAAGGATGGTAATCTCTCCTCGCAAGCTTACAATGGAAGTCCTAATTCCAGCAGCATCTACCCTTCGGAATGTTCAGCTTTCAACCTCCCCTCCCTTGGCCCAATGCCTGTATTTATAGTGTTCTAGAGGAAGTTATTTAGTTCCAACATCAATGGGATACTCACTCTTTTGGATGGGGTAGCTCCTCTCTTGATGGGATAAGTTCCTCTATCATAGGGATGCATGAACCATCTGGAGGCGCTCAATACACGTCAAACACTCTTCTAGAAGGCTCTAGAAGTGACCACAAGTAACTTTTTAAAGATGAAACTCGCGCCTTTTGACCTTTCTAGGGGTACGCACCCATCCTTTGGCTTACAGAGCGTACAAGTACGCAGGTACAGTGTGTTTGGAATGCGTACACGCAGGCAAGGTAGAGAGAACCTGCGTACTCAGAGATAAACATGTTTTTAAGTGACTTTCTCTCTTTTTGAAGTTTAACATGAAGAGCAGAGGTATGAGGCTTGACAAGGAGGATAATATGACTATTGATGGAGCCATATTAAATGCAGATAGTCATGGTGACAAATTTCAGTGTAACAAGACCGCTTGCTACCTCATAAATAGATCTCCGACTACAACCTTGGATGGCAGTATCTTTGAGGAAGTTTGGACTGGTAAGAAGTTGAATTATTCTCTCTTGAAAATATTTGGATGTGAAGCATTTTTACATATTCCCAAAGAAAATAGAACTAAGCTAGATGATAAATCTATGAAATGCATTCTTTTGGGATATGTGGATGAAGATTTTGGTTATCATCTATGGGATCCAGTCAAACATAAAATTATTAGAAGCAAGGATGTTATATTTAATGAGTCAAAAATGTTCAAGAGGATTGTAGGTGAGTTGGAGGTCAAGAAGGTTATTGACATGTTTGAAGAGCAACAGGAAAACATCCCACCAATGCAAGAAAATGAACAACAAATTCAGGAGTAGGAAGAACAACAAGTGGAAAATGATGAAAAACAAGAAGGAATCTTACAGGAACCTTTACAGGAGATTCAACCTGATAATGCACCACCACAGTTGGTTCATAGATCTTCTAGGCCTCATAAGCCTTCACAAAGGTATCCTCCTCTAAACTATATTTTGTTGACTGATGAAGGTGAGCCTAATTGTTTTCAAGAAGCTTGTAAAGTTGAGCACAGTAAAGAATGGAAGAATGCAAAGGAAGAAGAATGAAATATTTGTAGGAAAATAAAACTTGGGAGCTGGTAAACCTCCCAAAAGGAAGAAAGGCTCTACAAAACAAATGGGTTTACATAATTAAGCATGAAGGTGATGAAAAGAAGGAGAGGTATAAAGCAAGGCTGGTGGTGAAAGGATTTGCCCAAAAAGAAGGTATTGACTTCACTAAAATTTTCTCACCTGTTGTTAAATTGCCATCCATTAGAGCCATTCTTGGTCTAGTTGCTGCTTTAGACTTAGAATGTAAATAGTTAGATGTAAAACTGCTTTCCTTCATGGTGAATTGGAGGAAGAAATTTATATGGAGCAGTCAGAAGGATTCATAGAAAAAGGCAAAGAAGACCTTGTTTGCAGGTTGAAGAAGAGTCTCTATGGGTTGAAACAGGCACCTCGACAATGGTACAAGAAGTTTGATTCATTCATGTTGGAACATGGTTTTCATAGGTTGGAAGCTGACCATTGTGTCTATATCAAGAGATATGATCAATGCAATTATATACTATTATTGTTATATATGGATGACATGTTGGTTGTTGGGCATGATAAGAATAGGATCAATAGGTTGAAGAAAGGTTTGGGTAGCAAATTTGCAATGAAGGATTTGGGACCAACACAACAAATATTGGGCATGCGGATTATGCGTAATAGGAAAAACAGAAGGTTGTGACTGTTACAAGAAAAACATATCAAGAAGGTGCTTGATAGGTTTGATATGAAGCATGCCAAGCTAGTTGGTACACCCCTTGCAGCCCACTTCAAGCTGAGTTCTGAATTATGTCCTAGTGATGACAAGGATAAGGAAGAGATGAGAAATATTCCTTGTGCTTCAGTAGTTAGCATCTTGATGTATGCCATGGTATGCACATGACCAGACATTGCATATTCAATGGGCGTAGTGAGCAGGTTCCCTGCCAATCCAGGAAAACAACATTGGCAAGCAGTAAAATGGATTTTGAGGTATCTCAAGGGTACTAGTCATTATTGTTTATGTTTTGGTCATAATGAGACTGTGCTTGAAGGATTTACAGATGCAGATATGGCTGGAAATATGGACACCAGAAAGTCCACTACAGGTTATTTGTATACATTTGCAGGTGCAACAATATCTTGGGTGTCAAGGCTACAAAGAATAGTAGCTCTCTCCACAAAAGAAGTAGAGTACATAGTTGCAACAAAAGCTTGTAAAGAGATGTTGTGGATGCAACGATTCCTAGGAGAGATAGGAATAAAGCAGGACAAGTATGTGCTATATTGTGATAGTCAAAGTGCCATTCACTTGGTGAAAAACCCAAAATTTCATTCGAAAACAAAGCACATTGACTTAAGGTACCATTGGATCTGGCATGTGTTGGAGGAAGAACAGTTATCCTTGGAAATGATCCATATAGATAGGAACCCTACTGATATGCTCACTAATATTCTACCAAGAAATAAACATGAGTTATATAGAGGCATGCTAGGACTCAGTGTGACTTGATTCATGACTCTTATTTGGCTTTAAGTGGGAGAATGTAATGTGTGAAGCCAAACTCACGAACACTGTGTGAATGGCAGCACCAACTCCCCGACACTCCGCCATTCCAGCCGTCATTGCCACACCTGTGCCAAACCTACCACATCACCATTAGTTTCTAGATCTCCATCTGAATCACATGTAGGATTCTAGATCCTCCTTCAGCCTCTATAAATTTTTAATTTCTCTAGCCAAGGTATGCAAGCCAAAAGCCATGGCCTCTGTGTAATGTGAAGTGATTTCATTCTCCATTTAATATAGTTGTGTTATGCTTTTGTTTCTCCATTTGTTTGTCTGTGAATTATTCTTTGCTCTAAGTATTTTTTTGTCTGTGAATTATTTTCTGCTCTGAGTATCTGTTGTGTGCTCTGTATGCTCTCTGAACCAACACATAATGTATTTAGTCTTTCATCTGCTCTCCAATTCTTCTTATTTCAAATCCTTTGATTAAATAAATAAATAAATAAATAAATAAATAAATATATATATATATA